>JAVQJL010073830.1:0-12133 GCA_036024295.1 Nannoperca obscura | reverse complement strand
CCCCCCCCCCCGACAGGGCCGGGAGCTAGTGTTTTATGAATTGACCCAGTCCAGTGGGTTGAGTCGGTCTGTTGTTGCATGCAGGAGGAGATTCTGTCCGTCTATAAAACTAAAGGATGCTTCCTCTCAGCTGGAGACGCTGCGGCTGAGAGGAAGCATCCTTTTATATCAGAGACTGACTTTTACAGAGTTTTCATACATCAGTCCATCCATCTCTCGTCCATCCAGGCTCCTGCTTCTTCACTTCAGCTTCAGGCATCTGAAGAACACAACGACGTGCTTTTGAGAAAGGTTGAGAACGTTGAGCCTCTTTAATTGTCTCCAGAAACACGAGCGTTCCCAACAGATTTCTCTTCAGCACTAATTGGTGGGATTCATGTAACTGAACTGATTATTTACCTTCAGTGTTCAGTGAATGTTTGTGCCAAGAAAATCTTTTACAGACAAAAACAGATTTAAAACCAACAATTAGAGGAACTTCTGCACACCGTAAGATGGCGGCCGTGGACTTTTACTGTTGTCATGGGAACGAGCGTTGTAGGCGTGTGGCGGTTCAGTGAAACGTAGACGTTCGGCAGCTTTTTTTAATTCTTTTTTTTTTACAGAGAATGTACGTCGCTCGTATAGAAGACGTGCAGAAGATCATTGGACACTGAAGCTGCACGTCTGCTGCACGTCTGCTGCACGCCGGCTGCACGTCGGCTGCACGCCTGCTGCAGGCCGGCTGCACGCCGGCTGCACGTCTGCTGCACACCGGCTGCACGCCGGCTGCACGTCTGCTGCACGCCGGCTGCACGTCTGCTGCACGCCGGCTGCACGCCTGCTGCAGGCCGGCTGCACGTCTGCTGCACGCCTGCTGCAGGCCGGCTGCACGTCTGCTGCACGCCTGCTGCAGGCCGGCTGCACGTCTGCTGCACGTCTGCTGCACGAATGTCAATTAGTTTGTAAATGTGTCAGAATTCAAGAGGAAGTTGCGTCAGATTTCAGCAGCAGCTTCTTAATCAGAAACGTTTGTGTCTCAGTTCAGAGACGTCTGTTGGAACATGTACGTGCAGTACACGTGTGCACACAACGTGTACGTGTGCACACAACGTACACGTGTGCACACAACGTACACGTGTACTGCATGGAAGTACACACTGTGTGTACTTGGGTAGTGTGTGACTTTCCTATTGTGCACTTACAAGTCGCAGCCGGACGCAGCATTAATGGTCAAAACCTCGGCCGGCTCGTTTGAATAAAAAGGTTTCACTGTGACAAGATGGCGACCGATGAGGGTGAGACGCACGAGTCCGTCGTCCGGTCCTCAGAGCTGCGCTGTGCCAGGACGTGAAATGTCAGGTTGAGTTGGTGGTTTCATTGTTTACAGCACAAGTGTTGAAAGGTCAAACTTCTCGAGCTTCAGGTCGAAGTTCAGTGGATCAGTGTCCTCAGGAGCAACGCGTAATGTTCAACAAGACGTACGAGCTGAAAGAAACATTTCTTATTTCAGTTTTATCTTTGTTTATCGTAAGAAAACTACAAAAACAATGAATCAACTGTCAGCTGTTTGTTCCGGTTTCTGCAGAGATCTAATGTTCCGATAGATAATCTACCTAAAGGTCATTACTCTGGTACATCAAAGAGTGGATTGATTGATTAACAGCATGTCAATAACTACCAGTGGTGGACGGTTTGAAGCTGCTCCACTCTGCTGCACTGCAGCGGGAAGTTTATCTGACAGCCATCGTTTCTCGTGGTTTAGCAGGAAATGAAGTCGTTAAGTTTCCTTATGAACACGTGAGCGAGTGTTTGTGTCGGGAACATTTCACGCTCAGTAATCAGAGTTTAGGACTCGATCTCAGACAGAAGAGGTTTTTGCTTTTAAACACTTGAAATCACAGAATCAGTCCCAACTTGACAAACTACATCAGTGATGATCATCCTACAGGGTTTCCCACACATCCTGGAAAACCTGGAAAGTGATGGAGGAGCCCTTCTGTGTAATGAGTACTTTTACTTTTGATATGTGACTTAGCTGTTGGTGCTTCTGCACTTGTTATGGAGTGTCTGTAAGTTCTTCCTCCACCAGCGGTATCTTCTGTCGTCACGTCGAGCTGCCGTCTGTGACCTGCAGCTTCTCAGTCTCTGCAGCCTCGTTGTTGTTGGAGTGAAAGTGTCTCTGTCCAGCCGTCCTGGACGTCTTCGGTGTGTTTGAGGGAAAAGAAGCCGACGTGCAGACGGTGACACTGGGATCTTCCACGTGTCCTGAGACCTGCTCAGAAAGAACAAATGTAACTTTGTGTAACACTGAAACAGATCATTTAAACAAACCAGTTCTGTACGAAACACTGTTAAAGAAAAGACAAACACTACTTTTTATATCCACGTGCCCCCCGCCCGCCCGCCTCATGTAGACTGGATGTATCATGAGAACTGGACTCCGCTGTTATGCATGTCTGATCCACGGAGGTTTAATATTTGCACATCTTCAGCGCGCCGCATCAACCAGGAAGTAAACCCAGGCGCCACGTTTGGCTCCAGATCCAGTTCTCATGAGACGTCCTCGACGTAGACTCGGGTGTGCTGGTAGGACCGGGTGGAGTCCACTTCGGGTTTTGTACACAGACGGGTCTCTGGTTCTGTTTTCATGTCGCCACAGAAACGTGGATTCTGTATTGGAAAAAAATGGAATAAACATTTTATGCTCTTTTTAAGACGGGATGCTGTCATGTATCATGTGTCTGTCGCGTTTCACATGTTTGATTTTCACACCTGCACAGCTGACTGAAAGGAGGAGTTTAAGGTTCTGCAAAATCAGAGTTTAGGACTCGATCTCAGACAAAAGAGCCTTTAAAAGACAGAGGTTTTTACTTTTAAACACTTGAAATAAGAGAATCAGACTTGACAAACTACATCAGTGATGATGATGTTCCCACACATCCTGGAAAGTGATGGAGGAGCCACTCACAGCTTTAAATCAGGATGTGGAAAACTCTTTTGTAAGAACCTCATTGGCTTATTAATTATAAATACATCCACAGATTTTATATAACTTCCTGTAGGTATTTTCAAAATAAATGTCCTGGCTGATATGTTTCAGGACTTCCTGTGGAGATGTGTCTCTTTAACTCAGCTGTGGAAGAAATAATCCGACGATGCAAATGTTTTAAATCTCAAGTAAAAGATCAGAAGTATTAGAATCAATATATATTAATATCAATATATATATAATCAAGTATGAAGGTTAAAGTATGTATTATGTATTTGATATAAATATATAAAAACATACTCTCACCTCTGACAATACAACGGGGAGAAATTATGTTTTAATTAAGATGCCATTTAAAACTGTTTACATGTTGGGTCGTTTCTAGAACTTAAATGATCATCGGTTTAATTGATTTAATCGATTAATTGTTTCCTGCTTTTCTCAGTCTTCTATGAAAGCACATGAATAGATTTCAGTTTGATCAGTTAAAGACAAAACGTCCATAATGAATGTTTGTGGATGATTAAAACTCAGCTCAGCTCCACTGAGTGCAGACATGTGACGCATCCATTGATTACAAGATGATTAACTATCAATCAGTGATTAGAAAGGACCTGAAGAGGAGTCTGAAACACACGGGAGAGCTGGCTAGCTAACTAGCTTGTTGTTTGTTTGTGAGTGTTGCTAATGTTAGCTTGTTAGCATCAACACACAAACAAAATGAAAATCAAACGTGATGATTACTTCATCTTCATGAAGGACGGGAGGGACTTCATCATCAAGTAACGAGTCAAATACACCTGTCTGTCTCTCTCTGTCTGTCTGTCTGTCTGTCTCTCTCTGTCTGTCTCTCTCTCTGTCTCTCTCTCTCTGTCTGTTTGTCTGTCTCTCTCTCTGCCTGTCTCTCTCTCAGGAGGCCCATGAGCAGGGCATTAACGCTGTGAGGTTCAGCTCCAGCTCGGACCTGTTGGCCACCGGAGGAACAGACTGCGTCATCAAGCTGTGGGAGGTCCGAGCAGGTACGCTCTTCATCCTCATCACCATCATCATCATCATCATCATGCTGTTAATGACATGAACTGTTGTGACCTCACTGATGATGTCATCAGGCTCGCTGACGCACAGAGCGACTCTGGAAGGCAGCACCGAGGGGATCACCTGCATTGAGTTCGACCCAACGGTAAGAACACCTGCACCTGAACCTGTTACCTGAACATTGCACCTGCCCCTGCCACCTGAACCTTTCAGCTGCACCTGTCACCTGCCACCTGAACCTTTCAGCTGCACCTGACACCTGCCACCTGAACCTTTCAGCTGCACCTGTCACCTGCCACCTGAACCTTTCAGCTGCACCTGTCACCTGCCACCTGAACCTTTCAGCTGCACCTGTCACCTGCCACCTGAACCTTTCAGCTGCACCTGTCACCTGTTACCTGTCATCTGGGTCAGTCTTTACAGTCTGGTGTCTGTGGTTTCAGGGTCTGAGGGTCCTCGCAGCCTCGTATGACAAGTCGGCGTTGTTGTGGCGGCTGGACGACTCTGTTCCCAAGGTAACCATGACAGACCGACTGCAGCCAATCAGCTTCAGAGGCTCCTCATTAATGTTGAACCTATTTCTGTCTCTCTCACCTGTCTCTCTCACCTGTCTGTCAGTTGACTCTAACAGGGCACAGCAGGAAGGTAACAGCGGCGAGGTTCAGTCTTCTTCACCAGGTGGTGACGGGCAGCGCAGACCGATCTATCAGACTGTGGGACCTGCACAGAGCAGCCTGTGAGTCTGATCAATAACTGACTGATCAATAGCTGATGGCTGGTGAATGGGTGATCAGGGACTGATTAAGGTGGACTTACCTCTGCAGGTGTGCAGGTAGTTGATGTGGCGTCGTACTGCAGTGACCTGGTCTGTTCTGAGAACTGTATCATCAGTGGACACTACGACTGCAAGATCAGAGTCTGGGACACCAGGTACCTCACTCATTCATCACCTCACTCATTCACCACCTCACTCACTTACTCACCACCTCACTCCTTCACCACCTCACTCATTCATCACCTCACTCATTCACCATCTCACTCATTCACCACCTCACTCACTTACTCACCACCTCACTCATTCACCACCTCACTCATTCACCACCTCACTCATTCATCACCTCACTCATTCACCACCTCACTCATTCACCACCTCACTCACTTACTCACCACCTCACTCCTTCACCACCTCACTCATTCATCACTTCACTCATTCAACACCTCACTCCTTCACCACTTCACTTCACCACCTCACTCATTCATCACCTCACTCCCTCATCACTTCATTCTGAGCAGTTTGCAGTAGAAGCACAGAGTGACTGATGGCTGAGAGTGAGACCCCGTGACACCTCTTGTTCACCCTTCCGGCTGTCGCCACGGCGACTCCCCGTCTCTCTCTGTTACCTAGCAACAGCTCGGCCACAGAACGCCTCCTCTGTCTAAACCAGCGGATGATTGACAGCTCTGTCCTCCAATCAGGCGCCAGAATCAACCCTCCCTGCACACGATTGGACAATCTGATCGTTTCCGTAGCGTTGATTGGTCAGATTTTAATAATCAAGTCGTTGTATTAATTTTTTATTGAAATCTTTTTTTATTGATTGATGAAGGTTTACATATCAAGATGAACTTTGAATGTTTATTAAACAAAAGGCTGGTTTACTCTTTTCTGTGTTTGTGTCACTCACACCTGTCACACAGAGTGACGCGTCACTCGCACCTGTCAGGGTCCTGTAGGACAGAGTGATTGATCAGGATCAATATCATGTCGTCTTCCAGGACGGTCAGCTGTGTCCAGGAGCTTCCTGCTCAGGGTAAAGTCACCTCGTTGGACATCAGCTCCGACCATCGCCAGCTGCTCAGCTGTTGTCGTGACGACGGCCTCCAGCTGGTGGACCTGAGGGGGCGGAGCAACGAGCGCGTGTGCTTCAGGTAGAAACGCGAACAGTCGCTCGACGTGTTCAACACCAACAGTTCACTGACGCTGTGTTTGTGTCCTCAGAGCCGACGGCTTCAAGTGTGGCAGCGACAGCACCAAGGCTGTGATCAGGTGAGCACCTGATCAATCACTGTGACCAAGTCATCAATGTCTGCACACCTGCACACCACTACGTTCAGTACCTGATCAATCACTGTGTCCCACCAGCAAACAACATGAGCCACTAATATGTGATGATCGATCATTAGTGATAAAGATGCACCTTTATTGATCCACGAGGGGGAGAGAGAGAGAGACAGACAGGCAGAGAGAGAGAGAGAGAGACAGGCAGACAAAGAAAGACAGAGAGAGAGAGACAGACAGGCAGAGAGAGAGAGAGAGACAGGCAGACAAAGAAAGACAGAGAGAGAGAGACAGATGAGATGCTGTGTGGTTCATTTTCTGCAGTTTCCATGACAACAGCAGCAGCAGGATGCTTTGTGTGTGTTCAGCTGCCAGAAACACTCGATATATAAATGTGTTTCTACACAGACAGGCAGGCAGACAGACAGGCAGGCAGACAGACAGGCAGGCAGGCAGGGCTCCCTGCTGGGTTCTCTCTGTGTGTGTGTGTGTGTGTGTGTGGTGTATCTCTGTGTGTGTGTCTGTGTGTGTGTGTGTGTGTGTGTGTGTCGTCCTGCACTTGATTTCATGGCTTCTGTCGTTTCCTGGAAAGACGTGATTTTGGAGTTAAATGAGGAAACTGATGTCCTGCGAGTGCACGTGTTGCACGCTGAGATTATTTATCAGTTATTTCCTCAAATCTTAAATAAATATTGATTAATAATTCCAAACTTTATTGTCCACTTTTGTTAAATTCTTAGTTTGACTGGAATTTAAAACCACAAAATAACAGCAGCCACACAGTTGGTCTTGACTCGGGAACCAAGATGGACTTATTTCCACTTTAATCCTGAGACTTGGACCCGAACCCAGTTGGTACCCACATCTTTAAGGCCCGACCCGAGATCCTCCGTCATCCATAACTGGCCGTTAGCTCATCGGGCTAACGTAACACACACGCATACATTCTGTATTAAGACATTATGAAAACAATTTAACCTGAAACCCAAAACCATGACGCGACCTTTAGCTCTTCCGTGATCCTCCACGTGGTTCTGGTTCTACGCGTGACTCTTCTAGAACGGTTCCACTTTTAGTCTGACCTGACGTTCTCTCTCCAGTCCGGACGGTTGCTTCCTTGCTGCCGGATCAGCCGACGGTGCCGTTTACATCTGGAACGTCTCCACCGGCAACCTGGAGACCCGCCTACCTGACAAACACAGGTAACTGCACCGGAGTCACTGATCAGCTGATCAATATGTGAATCAATCAGTCACAAACAAAATCTGTTTAGTAAGAAGTAAGATCTTATTAAAGTTCCCTTTAAATCTCTAGAAGGTGTAATAGAAGCACCAGAGGCTCCAGGACGCTTCCCTGAGGGACTCCACACGAATATTTACTACATTTATACAACTTTAACTTTCCAGCTTCATTTTAGTTACGTTTAGTTACATCTTTGTTCTATATATTGTTCAGTGTGCCTGTAAATCACTGAAAGTATGAACTATTTCTTTCAATAAAATATTTTATTTCTACAGATAGAAAGATAGAAAGCATAATATAAATAATAATATAAGTGAATTAAATGGTAAAAGCAGTGGTCCCAGGACGCTTCCCTGAGGAACTCCACATGTAACAACAGGTTTTATTCGGCTGTTCTCTCTCTCTGTAGTTCGTCCATTAGCGCCGTGTCCTGGTCTCTGTCCGGTGAATACGTCGCCAGCGTGGACAAGAGTCGCCTCGCCGTCCTCTGGAGCGACATCTGAAACAGCCAATCCACGGAGAGGCCTCGTTGTCACAGCAACGTGCCTCATCTTAAAACACAGACTGACCTGAGAGGAACAAAGGGAACATTCCTGTTTTTTTTTGTTTTTTTTAATTGTATTTTTAAGCTATTAGTCGAATGGACAAAAGGGATGTGAAACATGTTTGCATTTTATAACAAAACTGGGAGTGAAAATAACTGCAAGACAAAAACGAGGGCAAAGCCCCTGAACTGCGACCAACATTAAGCTTTTTAACTGCAAAAACTGACAGTGGACAGTTGTGCTGTACTGTACTGCGATAGTATAAAGAACAACTGCATCATGACACCAACGTTTTCCAGCTCATTTCACAAGAGTTAAAACATATTTATAAAAGGGATTTTTAAACATGAAATGGGTGAAATTTGATTTTTATACCCTCCTTGCTGAACCTGGAACTCGTTGGTCTGATGGTAACGTTTGTTTTTCATGAACCGTTTGCAAGTAGGTGAAGTTGAAGAGGAAGTTCCTGAAGGTCAAAGATGGTTGAGCTTTATTTTAATAAAGTAACCAACAGAATTGTGTTGATAACCCTTTTTAAGAGTGTGTGTGTGTTTAATCTAAAACGTTAATTTTAATTATTTAATCCTGGTTCTCTAGATGTGGCACAACAAGGACTTTAGCTCCTTGTTCCTGGATCACAGGTTTCAAAGGATTCCGAGTCGTAGCATCGGTGAGAGTTTATCAGGCTGAACTCTGATCAAAGACACTGATTTACGTTTTCCTGATATCATTGTGATAAACAGACTGCAGGCTGAATGCCACGCTGCTTCGAGCCGGTACGAGTTGTCGCAAGATGGTTCAAGGAGGTCCTAGCCGGTTTGAGGTGGTGTGAGCCGGTTCGAGGTGGTGTGAGCCGGTTCGAGGTGGTGTGAGCCGATTTGAGTTGGTGTGAGCCGGTTCATGTGGTACGAGCCGATTCGAGGTGGTGTGAGCCGGTTCATGTGGTACGAGCCGATTTGAGGTGGTGTAAGCCGGTTCGAGGTGGTACGAGCCAGTTCTAGGTGGTGTGAGCCGGTTCATGTGGTACGAGCCGATTTGAGGTGGTGTGAGCCGGTTCGAGGTGGTGTGAGCCGGTTCATGTGGTACGAGCTGATTTGAGGTGGTGTAAGCCGGTTCGAGGTGGTACGAGCCAGTTCTAGGTGGTACGAGCTGGTTCGAGGTGATACGAGCTTGTACAAGCCGGTCCTAGCCGGTCCGAGGTGGTACAAGCCGGTCCGAGGTGATACAAGCTGGTATGAGCTAGCACGAGATGGTACGAACCGGTCTGTGCTGGTTCGAGCTGGTCTGATCCGGTCTAGATGGAGCTCAGGCTGGATTCATTGATCTCCTCCAGTTACTTCATGCTGACAAAGTATTTAAAGAAATCCATGTGGACCTTCTTCTGATCCGTTGGTAATCGTGTTTGCATCCTGTTTGCTCGTGGTCGTCTTTATTACATATTGATGGATATTGATGGTGATTAAAAACGATAGTGTCTTCGTAAAGCATTGATTACACATTGCTAGTGATTACAATCGATGAAGGTGCAACCTCGTGTTCCTCTCTGAATGATCTCTAATGAGGAGCTCCTGACCTTCATCCCGCCGTCTCGGTTTAAGAAGGCAAGGTGACGATGACGAGGCTGCCGGCTGTTTCTCACATTAATGAGAAAACAGCTGCTGCTCCGACCTGACTGACCCTCACAAACAGATATTGATTACCAACGACACTCCACAGCTGCAAGACCAAAGTCCAGACCAGCAGGCGACCAGAGTCCAGACACGCAGGAGACCAGAGTCCAGACACGCAGGAGACCAGAGTCCAGACCAGCAGGAGACCAGGCTGAAGTCCAGCTTTTCAAAATAAAATGCATCATACATGCAGAGATCCAGAGAGGGAGGGAGCTGTACTTTATCGATCCAGTGAGAAGAGGTTTTGTTGCAGCAGCAGAAACCAAGAAACAGAACATTTCTCATTATTCATGTGACGCTGCAGCGTTTCCTAAGTGAATATTTATACGTTCATTTATCTTTTATAACCATCACTTATTTATGTTTTGAGTGCAGACGGGCGGACGGAGGTCAGAGTCCAGCTGGGACGTTGATGTCACGTCCTCGGGCTGTTTTTATGTTTTAACACGTTTTACTGCTAATGAGTCTGACAGAGGGGGAGGGGGGGAGGGAGAGAGAGAGGCGGGGAGCTACAGAGGAGGAGGAGGAGGAGGAGCAGAGAGCTGGATTCAGTCGTTCGTTCAGTTGCAGCTCAGATGGAGGTTTTTCCTCCTGCTGAGGAGAATCTGACGGGATGACGACGACTTCCTGAGACAGGCAGAGAGACAGACAGACAGGCAGACAGACAGACATAGAGACGGAGAGAGAGAGACAAGCTGAGAGACAGAGACAGAAAGAGAGAGATATTCCCCTCAGTTTCCACGGTGACGGCATCCCTCCGTCCTCCTCCTCTCGTCTCACTCCGCTTGCTGTCGTCTGTCGTCAGGATGGTGGATAAAGGAACCAGGTAAGATTTAATGTGTTTGTGTGGTTCCTTCACATCGTTCTGCTGCTGTTGGTTCCTCAGAGAACCTGTAAACACAGACTTGTGTGTGTGTGTTCTGGTGGGAGAACCGCTCTGTGTTGTAACATTACATAACGTTCTGTCAGAACCTCCAGCAGTGACGTCTGTGAGCGTGGCAGGTTTTCTGTTTCTAACTCCTCAGCTTTTATTCTGACAGTACAGACAGGAAGCTGTGAGACCCAGAGGTGTAGAAGAAGACCTGAAACTCCAACATGGCCGCCTGCATGTTTTAATCTGCGTGAACGCGGCCACTCGAACTCATCACAAGTTTTAACCACACGTGTACGCTGGAGGTCAGAGGTCGTGCTGAGTCTCCACTGTTAGCTTTGGATACTAAAACACGGTTAGCTCGTAATCGTGTAGCAGGTAGATGAGCTTCGACCTGATGGTGGCGCTAAAAGTCAGAGGGTTCATTCTCAATGTTTTGGTCTGAACATAAACGGCGGCCGTCAACCGAAGTCCCTGGAGCCACATGGCTAACAGAAGCTAACTGTAGCTAACATGGCTAACTGTGGCTAACATAGAACACAGAACCAGGAACACTTCCAGCTCCAGTCAGAACCAGAACCAGCAGCAGGAACACTTCCTGCTCCAGTCAGAACCAGAACCAGTGGCGGGAACACTTCCTGCTCAAATCAGAACCAGAAACACCGGCAGGAACACTTCCTGCTTGAGTCAGAACCAGAACCAGAGGCATTAACACTTCCTGCTCCAGTCAGAACCAGAACCAGTGGCGGGAACACTTCCTGCTCAAATCAGAACCAGAAAAACCGGCAGGAACACTTCCTGCTCGAGTCAGAACCAGAACCAGCGGCAGGAACACTTCCTGCTTGAGTCAGAACCAGAACCAGCGGCGGGAACACTTCCAGCTGGAGTGATCGTGAGGCGGTGGTCCGACGGGTCACACAGTGTCATGAAAGAATAAGAATAGTCATGTGTTTGTTTGTGTCTGGTGTTCTTCAGGAGGGCACAGAACCTTGGTTCAGAACCTGGACCAGGACAGCGGTGTTCCTGCTCTGTGGAAGTGTTTCTGCGTGCGGCGCCGGGAGAATATGAATGAGTTCAGTGTTATCTGTCAGACATACAGAGCAGCTCCGACAGGAAGTACATCTCTACACAGTACACGGCTATGTGTCCACGATGCGTTCAGGTCCCCCGGGAAACTACTCTCTTTTTACTGAACCAGTGAAGGAGTCTCTCTCTTTACTGACTGTTTGTTTTCAGATCGCACAAAGACAGAAACGTCAAAGAGTTTGAGAAAAAGACGCATTAAAGAGGTGAAATATGAATAAAACACAACGACTTTAATCAGATTTCAACAAAACGTTGCACTCAGTGAAGATTCCTGCAGTTTAAACCTCCTGTCGTCGTCGTTTTATCTGATGAAGGCAGAAAACACCTGAAAACAAAGAAGGAATTATCAAAGACGCAGAGAATCAATGATGTTCTAGTTCTACGTCACCTGCTTGACTGCCTTCTTACATTTAATGATTACATGTTGCAGGTGTGTGTGTGTGTGTGTATGTGTATGTATATATATATATATATATGTATATGTGTATATGTGTATATATATATATGTATGTATATATATATGTGTATATATATGTATATTTATATGTACACTACCGTTCAAAAGTTTGGGGTCACCCAAACAATTTTGTGTTTTCCATGAAAAGTCACACTTATTCACCACCATACGTTGTGAAATGAATAGAAAATAGAGTC
>JAVQJL010073828.1:0-22503 GCA_036024295.1 Nannoperca obscura | reverse complement strand
CACACACACACACACACACACACACACACACACACACACACACACACACACACACACACACACACACACACACACACACACACACACACACACAGAGAGTGTCGTTCTTTCTGCTCTGGGGGTTAGGCTAATGACTGACAGTGTCAGAGAGGAGAAGAGCTGCATACTTAGACAAGATGAAATGGAGCAGGGAGAAAACCTAAAGACAGTCACATAAGCTAATGCAGAGCCATAGATTAAAAGCACAGCAATACATCCCTGCCGTATAATACAAATAATAATAAATTACAAGGTAATGGCTGTTGATGGACAAGAGGGGTGAAAGGTTGTGAGTACTGAAGCTCTTAAAGGCTTGTGTTTTTTCTGTGAGTTTCATGTGCTTAACAAAAGCATAACAGCTGAATATATTCAGAGGAGGGAGCAGGCTTAGGAGACGAGAGGAGTTGCCAGGTGTAAACACATACACACTTACACATTTCAGAGGTCCCTAGTTGTCCAGGCAACACGGTGAGCATCTGTGCAGTGTCAGGCCGGAGCACAAACTGGTCAACAGTGGAGAAATATAATTTTGTGCGCATGTGCATGTGCTTATTAATTCCATAAAGTTTCCCGGTTGTGTGAATAAATTGCGGAGAATTCTGTCAATCATACTTGTCAGTCTCAAGTCTTAAACTCTGGAGGGTGTGTAGCACCAGAATAACTTTTTATTATTATTTATTTGTGAAGGACAATTATGTAACTGGAATTTGTGTTGGTGATGCAGGTGCACAGACACAAAGCAACTCAGTACTTGCAGGACATGAAGGCAAAGCAGCCAACAGAACAAATAACTACAAATAATAAAATCATGTGTATTCAAGCAACGCACAATGCAGTTCGTGAAGTTATGTCTTTTAACATACTAATAAAATGATATAACTGAGAAAGTCAGGCCCAAACTTTTCCTTAGCCCAAGATATTAGATATCAGGAGAGAACAATGTATTCCTTTAGAGGATCTTTTTGATAGTCACCGTGAAAGCCTGCACGCCCTGAGGTAATGCACATTACTGCTTCCTCCTGTTCTTTTTACCTGCAGCATTTTTCCTGTGTAGTTAGCGCTCCCAGCTCCCCCAATGGGCCGTCATCAGAACTGTAAAGCCAGCCGTTAACATGCCAGAACAAACATACAGTACAGCAGCTCCTTTTACAACACCACTCATTACTACCTGTCCTCCACAGCAGCCAAGCAGAACAGCGCTGCACTAACGACGGCACTGCTGGGTGCAGAGCAATATATATGCAAACATCTGAAGGTAAATGTATGCAACTATAAAGTCTCTTTTATTGGGCATTATGGTCAAATGGAGGGATCGGCATTGTTGCTTAATAAGATTGTAAAAGAGATGCAGACTAAGGAATATGAGCTCCCCTGGGGCTTTTAGTTAAGGTGGCATGATCCTGTTTGGTACTTTATTTTGCATCTGAACAGGTTTTGAATAAGACCTCTTAAGTGTACTGAACTATATTCCCCATCCCCAGTCCTTGGAAATTATTTTTCAGAGCTCTCAGTGGAAGGACTCAAACCAAGGCCCTCTCAGAAGAAGAGTTAACGGTCCTTTTCACACCTGAAAGTCCGAACCAAGGTTCATGTTTTTGTAACATTGTATAAATTTGATGCAGTTAGTTGGTTTCACATTGCAATGCTGCGAGTGCACTAAACAAGTACACAAGACATGCTTACGTCCTGCCACCATCACATACACAGATTTATTTTGTTGCAGCTAGAATAAAATAATATAAATAAATATAAATAATAAATTAAAATAAATAACTTGGTCTCCTTCGCTCCACTGTGTGGACCACGGTTCTTTGGTCCTTACAGTGAAAGTTTCACACCTGTAATTTTGGTTTCGATCCAAATGAAATTGCAGACTAAACTAAGGTAGGTGGGGAGGGGAACTTAATTGTGCCTTCAAACCAAAGAAAACCCCAAATTGCCATTTGGCCTTAAAAGCGTCCTCTTAATTAAAGAGCTTGAAAGAGACTAATTCAAAAGAGAACGGTCAAACTGATACCTCACCGGCCAAGTCATCCTGGTTTTTAAACCATAAGACGTCAAGCTATAAAAACATAGAATACTCCCCCATAATCCAACTTGCTAGTGTCATTTGTTAGACCCTCCCTGACTGGTAAATGTGCAGGTTTATAAAAATCTAGTTGACAATGCAGGTTTGCCGTCTAAATTTTGCAGTCTGTGAGCCCAAGCCGAGATACCCGGGTAATGTCACTTGAGTATTTTCCCCCAGACGTGACAAAGCTCACTCCGAAGCCACAGAACACTTTTTATACTTGTTTACACGGGCTGTTTCGTACCCTCAGTGACTATTACATTGATTTTAATGTGTAAAATTGGTCGAGTGAACCCTTAAAGGTGTGGTATGCTGCATACTTGTTGTTTTACTGCAACTCTAAAAGAACACAAAATGACCAATTAAATAGACACATAAAACCTTAAAATCTTCACAATGTTTGTGATAAAACTATATGCACAAGCTCACATATGGTACTCTCCAAAAACACCCCCCATCCACACACACACACACACACACACACACACACACACAAACAATTATAGCCAGGCTTGAGTTGTGCGTTAGAGCTGAGACTGTCCATTAGCAGTGGTCCATCGCTGTTTCAGGCTTAATGAAGTAGAAAGCCAGAAGAAAGAGAAAGGCTGCAAACCTGATTAATTAGAATGAGAGAAAGAGAGGGAAAGGAAGAAAGAGAGAGGAAGAGGGATGAAGACAAAACGAGAGACTAGGGGTTTAAGAGAGAGAGAGAGAGCGAGACAGAGAGAGAGAGAGAGAGACACGTAAGGCATAATTAGAGGGGAGAGAACTAGAGAAGGGAGGGGAGGGGGGATTGTGCTCGATTATTAATTGATCCATGTAAAGCTGCTATGTGAAAAACGCTAACCTAGTATTAATTCCTGAACCTCTTTACTAAATGGTGCTGCTCACCTTTTCTAAAAGCTATCACTCTATCTCCTTCTCCGAGAGTCTTTTGAAGAATCTTTGTGTATATGACCGTAGCTTAACACTGTGGAAAGCCTGGCGTACCTCTCCTCAGCTCAGCAGGAAATGATTAAAGTCACGGTCCAGTTAACTGCTAGTCGCCCTCAGCCCTGTGAGCCTTGAGTGGAACCACCCACCTGTGCTGGACCTCTTAGGAAGGCTAAGTGCACAGCCACACACACACACCATAGAACTCAGCCACCTGTGCAGGGCCATGCAGTGAGCATTAGGCATTAGCTGTGGCAAGACTAGCTAAAGCTTGGCTATGCTCTAAAAAGCAGCAGCATGAATGGCACAGCAGGCTGGCGAGGCAGGCAGGTAGGCAGCGTGGGTGTTCATTAAAACACCCAGCACCATTCACAGGGAGAAACAAGGCCATAAAAGCAATTAATCTGCCCATAAACAAGCCATTCTGCCTGTCCAACACACCCACAAACACACAGGCATGACAGTGGGAGCAGGGAGGAGGGGAGCTGTGCCTCTTGTTCCTCCCGGCTCTCTTCCTCATTATCTCTCTCTGCCTGATTCTGTTTCTCTGAACTACTCCGATAAATCCAGAGATCTTAAGGTTTTTGTAATCTAAAAAGTGTTGCTATCTAAATCCTGCAGTGCTAAACTGTAGCGATAGCCCCAGACAGAAGTAGCGGTGTGTCGATCACGAGCGTGTCATTCATTAAACTACTCTTTTGATATGAACTAGTAGTAATGAGTCATCTTAGAGAGTAAATTGTTCTTTTTGGCCGTGCCTGCACATTAAGCATTAGCATTAAGCACGCAGCAATAATAATGACGTTTTTCTCACGTGACTATTGGACGGAAATGAATAGTTCACCACTCGTCTAATCTGGGTCTTCAAGTAAGTCAGCTCTACGGGCCCCATTCCACTAAGTCCTGTCTACCTGGGGACTTGTTCAGCTTTCATCTTTTGCAAGTGCAAATATAAAGACTTCACAAAAAACAAAAACAAACATAATATCATTTGCTTGTGACATAAAATAACATCTAATTTGTAATTATAAAATCACCTCAACATGTATCTGTATTTTAAAAATCATATTCATTAATCCCTAGCTACGCATTTTCCCTCACAGCAGATATTTGTTACCCCAGAAGACAATAAGAGTATCTAAAACACATAAACAATATATCCACTGCTGATCAGCATTGGTACTGATGTTACTTTTGACTTCCCTTTTGTGCAATACTAAACACATCATATACAATATGTGGAAACTCTTGTGTGCATTCATTTCTGAAGGCTGTACAGATGAGAAGAGATCATGAGTCGCATGCCTCCACCCTACTGAGTAATAATGAGAGTGCTGTGATTGCCTGAGCTAAAAATAGTGGGCTGCTAGTAGCTTTAATAGTGGGATTGTCTCTCTGCTATATCCCACCCTAAGGCTACACTGTAACTAGATTTATTACTACAGGAGAAGATGTAACAGTGCTGGAAGAGTCATACACACAAACGAATGACCGTGCAAACACATACATGTACACACACATACATTCAGAACATGCTTTAGCTGTTGGGCATACAGGAAAGGGAAAATGTAATAGAGGACATATGGAAAACAGAAGGGGGGAACACACAGAGACAGGTGGCCTAAAAAAGGTCAACTCTAGAGTTTAGAGAGGAAGCCAAAGTTCCCATACCTCTACATTCCTAACATCCAATTATCTTTTCTCCATATCCTCTCCTAAGCTTTCCTTCAAAAATTCCCTCATTTCACTTTCTTTATGACACTCTGTCCTTTCTCTCCATTCTTTCAGAAAACCATGAAATTCTTGTCTGTTTTTTAACCCTGACTTTCTGTGATTCATCCCAGCAGGTCTCATGCGCTGTTATTCTGCCCTTCATGAAAACATGAGCACACCAGGTAATGAACATTAGTAAATACATTATCATGCCGAAAAGCACAAACAGGCAAATAAGAGGAGAAAAAAGGTTACATGTGCATGTGCAACGACAGAAGACAATATATTGTCATTTCTCTTGTAAACCATCTGCTTATTCTCAGCCTCAACAAGGGACTGAATAATGGTAATGTTAAACACAAACACATATTCCCTCCCCAGTACGGGTCCCCTAATTGTATATCTTCCTGTTCTCCCATCTCTTCTTCTAGCGAGTGGCCATCACCCAAAGTCAATCTTGTGGAAAATGAAAACTATCAGAATATTCTAAGGGAGCTCCGAGAGAGTTGTATGCTCTCTGAGCCCCATTTCACCTGCTGTGTTTACGGCTCCACGCTGAGCTATTGCATGACTTGTCTTTGCTCTCTGGATCGCAGAAGGAGAGTGAAGTTGAAATTAGTTCCGGGGATATATGTGTGTGTGTGTGTGTGTGTGTGTAAGTGCATGCATTTCAAGTGCATAGATATACTCACACACAAACATACACACAGGTTCAATCAGATTCCAGTCGTAGGGGACATGAGGGATAAGTCATGTTTAGCACACCTGTCTCTCCAGCAGGACTTGTGCTAGAATTAAAGCGGAGAGTTTGGGAGCTCTGCCACGAAAGCATCAACTGGAGGTCATAAACACAGAAGAGACAAGCCGGAGTCTATCCTGCTTACTTGATGACGCTTAGGGACAGATGCAATAAATAAATCAATACATCCCCCACCCTCAAGTGCACACACAGCATTAATATGAACTCAAATACGCTTGCGTAAACATGGATGCATGGTGTGAATAAAAACAAAACATGTACAAATATACCAGTGAGAGAGAGAGGGAAGATGCTGTTGTGTTAATTGTATACTGCATACAGTAAACGCCACAGCATCTTTTCAAGGATATGCATACGCATAGTATTCACCAAACTGTACCCACTAGAGACTCTGAGTGACAGGTACATGGGTAACTGTCACTGGTACACGGATAATGAATATTCACAATGTTATTCTCACTGCATTATTCACACCAGCATACACTAACAGGCACATCCGCAAGCTTGCATTTTAACTCACTTGAACCAACACATTTGGATACACAAGCAAATACAAATAAAAAGAAAGACAGAGGCAGTCAGACGGACAAATTTCCATTTCTGCTGCTCGCACCTGAATGCGTAGCTGTCAGCATGTGAGCTGACAACAGGGAGAGAAATTCAGCACACTGGGGTGACCTTGACTTTAAACACACTCGCACACAATTGTTAACTCCACTGTTACTACAGAAGTTGCCATTATTCTTCCTTCTGTGTTTGACTCTTTGTCACTTGCATACGCGCCTGTCATTCTGTCAATCTCTGTCGGTCTGTCGCTCCTTGTCTAACGCTGTTTCTAAATGCAAGAGGAAATATCAGCGTTGATCCGTAAATCATCCTTTTACACTGTGTGCGTCCATGTGTGTGTGCACTCGTGTTACGTGTTTAAATGAAAGGCTCTGGAGAGCGGTAGAAAAGGCAGTGACTTCCTCCCACCACTGAATAAAACATCCCATTTAGAGCCAAGATCCATACACCATAAATCACTGTTCCACTACCACTGGGACCCCACCCAGAGAGGGAGAAGCAGGATGAGTGGATGTGTATGAGAAAGAAAAGGGAAAGAGATGAAGGTGATAATGAAAAAGAGCAGTGACGAGGAGTTTTGAAAGATGTTTGAACAGAGAGTGAAAAGAATGTGAAATAAAGGAACAATGACAAAAATTCTGAACAAAACAAACTCAGGGATGTGGTTAGGATAAAGGTTATAACAAAAGTAACAACTGTTTGGACTTTGTTAAAAGCTGTGAAAAATAATGCTATTAAAACACTTTGTCACCCAACACAGTGCATCAGTTGCTACACTTAAAAGTATTATGTGTGGTTTGAAAATGTCTACATTTCCCTCGATGTGTGCATTCATGCTATCATCACATATATGTGAGTTTGTGCAGGTGAAGGTCAACTTTCGTTACCCTTCCCTTTACAGAACGAGCAGAGTTGAAATGAAAGTGACAGCAGTTTGAGGTGGAAGGGGAGGAGGCCGCAGTCAGACCGGGGAAGTGCTGCTTTTTCCCTTTTTTTTTTTTTTTTTACTTTTTAGAGAGGAGTGATTTTAATAGAATACTGGGGAGAGGTAATCGTATCAGAGTGCCAATCATTTCTGCATTAGGGGGTAAAAGTGGGTTCCCGCAATAGGCTGACGGTTAGGGGAGGATATCTGACTCGAACTGGCTATCAAACCACATCAACTCTCCTCCTGGCTGAGTGAAAGAGGAGGGGTGTGTGTGTGTGTGTGTGTGTAACAGCTTGCGTCTGTCCATCTGACCATTTGTCCATGTACCTGTGAGTGTGACTGTGGGATTTCGGGATGAAGGTGGTTCCTGTGTGCGTCCACGTGCCTGAGTCTGCAGTGTATTTCGCCAGCTACAGTTGTCCAACCTTTTCCAATAGCTTGCCAGTTATTTACATATATCATATATCACACTCTAGACTTGCAGAGACATAACAATAAATCTCTATAATTCTCTTGCTCTCACAAATAACGAAAAGGTAAAATACTTCAAACATTATAGAAATAAATTTGAAGAAACCACTTTAGACAATTGAAAGGCCGAAAAAATCTGTACCAATCATTTAAAGCTGCACCCAGTGAACAATTGTATGTTAAAAATGGGTCAAATGTGTAATGTCAAAGGTGTCACTAATATAGTTATCATTTTTCAGAGAAAAAAAATAGGATTAAATTGACTGTTCACTTTATGCCCAACGACAGACAAAGTTAGCAACTAGCAGCTAAATATAATAAAGCATTTAGCAGCTCCTATGGGAAACAGATATTTCCCTTAGGAGATGGAAACCAAAGAAGAGCTGAAATGAGAGTGCAGTTTGGATTTAAATTCACCAGCTGTCCAGAAACCTTAAAGTAATGCGGTCTGCTGGATGTTTCACATGTTTGCTAACACATTTGCCACATAACTTTATAAGCCAATAAATATTTAAAGGCTTTAAATATGTTAGCAGCACTTTTTCTTGCCAATACTATCTGCACCTGACATTGTATGTACACTTCACTTTTGTTTATACTTAGCCACATACTGTATGTGTCTCCATTGGCCAGATCACAAATCTAATTCCAATCTGTCATCTGGACTACATGCACATAAGGGTAAGCCCCAGTCCAGTCCAGAGGGAGGCATTACTGCTCCTGAAGCGGTTTGGTAACTGCCAAAAACTCCCCCCCCCATCTCCTGAGCTGGTTTGAACAATCAGATTTTAATCCATCTCAAACGCCTCCTAGGTACATTTACACTTAGCTTTACAGATATCCTATAGCTATGCGGTCCGCCCAAGAGACACGAAGTGACTAAGGGGAAATTGGGATTTTATAAAATTGAAGGTTTTGTTAAAAAACAATCCAGAAAAATGTGTGCTAAGTTCAGCCGTTAAGGTCAGCCAACAGGAAACAGTGGCTTATAGCAAGAAAACACTGTGCTGTGTTATAGATTGTGTTTTATTCACCATACCTGCTTTGATAAAAGCTCTCTCGCTCTCACAAACACATAACCAAGTCAGCACACAAGTACACACACAGAGGGACAACAAAAATACACATTAGGGACATGTTGCAGGGGTAATGGAGTTGGTAATTGCTTAGCAACAGGCAAAGGCACCACCACCTGTCTACCAAGGTGCCCACTGAAGGTCAGTGTGTGTGTGTGTGTGTTTGTGTCTGTGAGGGACCTGCAGGGTCATCGTGCTGTGGGCCTTTCAAGTGCCTCAGAGGAAGATGGAGTGACCTTTCGGCCCAGGAAAGGTGGTGTGTGATGATGCTCTGCTTTTACGCCCTCTCTTTATCTCACCCTTTTACAGCCACCTCCGTCTCTCCTTCACTCTCCTACATACTCTGCCACGAACCCTGCTCCTGAGTTACGTCACATGACACACACAATGAGAACCCCCTCTATATCACACTGGCTTGTCTCTCCCTATGTAGGGTGAGGTGTGTGTGTGAGGAGAAGAAGGACCTTGAGTGCTTGCTTGATTTTGAGAGTTTAAAGATGGACGAGAGAGAGGGAGGATTGACTGCTGCTGCGTGCACTATGAGTGAGTGTGTGTGTGTGTGTGTGCATGTGCATGTGCGTGTGCATGTGTGTGTGCATTAGCATAATATGTGTGGGAGCCTACAAGCAAAACAGTGGAAAAGGGCCTCCCTCCAGCAGCGCACAAACTATATTTCTCCAGCAAATGAAAAAGGAGTGAGCCTGCCACTGGTGTTTTACTGTACAGAGACAAGCATAAGGTCCAAATCTGATATAGGACTATATCACAGTCACAGTGAATAATACATGCATTTAATATTCATGGCTGCTTGTGCTTTTCATGAATACCCTGCGAGATGACAGGACGTTTCAGGGTTTTAAGTGCCAACAGCAGCGAAGAAAAGGAACACTCACCATTAGTACACCTGCTTACTGTGTACTGTCAGTGCTGTTGTAATGAGAAAACCGGGGCTGACAGTACTTTGTGCACTGGCATACACACAGGCAGTTCGCATGGACAAGCTGAGTGGGTGTAAGCATGTGATCATATACATGTACAGTAAAAGTACTACAGCTAAGGGCTGCAATTAATGATTATTTTCATAATGTATTGCTAAATATTATAATAATGATAAACTTGCTGATGATTTTTGGAGTAAAAGTCAACCATCACAAGTTCCCAGAGCCCAGGCTGATGTCATCAAATTGCTTCTTTAATCTGACCAACACAATACCCAACAATATTCAGTTCACAATTATGTAGAACAGAGAAAAGCACTAAATCTTTGTTTGAGAGCCTTGAACCAGTGAATGTTTTTGCTTGATAAATTCATTAAACAATATCAATATTTGTGTTTAATTGTTTCAGCACCACAAATGTAATTAACCCTCTCTGCTGCATGCCTAACGCAACTAAGGGTTGTGCCGTGGTGTGGGAGTGGCACTACTCGACCACGCTGATTGGAACAATACCAACAGAAAGGGCGATACATCGCCAAGCGACTACGCGGCGAAATTCTGCGTTTTTTTGGGACCCCCCGAAGTAATAGCAGACACACACACACACACACACACACACACACACACACACACACAGCGCAAGCACACACCCCTCCACACTGACTAACACAACCGCACAGATGGGCTGCAACACGTTGACGCATACAATCACAGCACACCTCAGCAGGGTTTTTTTTTTTATGGGGAGCAGAGAAAATGAGCAGTAATTCACTCTACACATGCAGTCAGCACGTTCCAGGTCAGTCAGTCTGTCTGTTTGCCTCTCTGTGCCTTTCATACATATGGATGACAAAACTTGTCTGTGCTCCTTCAATACAAAGCACAGTCTGTTTGTTTGCTTCACTACCTTCTTTTTCATCCTCCTCCTTATTCCTCCTCCACCTCCTCTTTCACATGCAGCGATACTGCTGGGTTTCTCCAGACATTTCGTTTTTCACTGTTTGCCTTTTGGTGAGGTGACACACGACACATCGTGGAGTCTAGCCTCCCTGGGGGAATACTAATAGAGGAGAACCACGAGTCGAGCGAGTCAGGGAAACAGAGAGAGACCGAAGCAGTACAGAGAGACAGCGACAGGGTGAGACAAAAGGGAAGTGAAAAAGACAGATTGTCATCAAAAGAAATGAAATGAAAGGCAGTCTGAGTGAGACAGACTGAACAAAGTACGATGAAAATCTAAATTAAAGAAAGAGAGAGGAAAAGTATCAGGAGCGGTGGACCAGAGAAAGGGGTGAACAAATTTGAAACTGAAAGGGAAAGGGTCAGATAGAGAGAGTAGAAATGGACAGTGCGAGGATAAAAAAGAATATGTGAAGAGGAGAGAGTGAGAACAGGACAGAGTGAGGAGAGGAGATGGACAGGAGGGGGGAGTGGACATGAAAAAGTGTTGTGGTTAGACAGACTGAAAGGGCAGGGGAGACAGAGAGTAGGAGGAATGGGGCAGAGACGGATGAAAGTTTTCCTGTCGAATGAATAATTAAATCGCAAAAACAAGGGAATCAGCAGAATAAAGCTTGCCCTCTCTACATCTGCCTTCACGTGGTCATAGTACCGTACACACACGGGATTTATCTGAGTATGTGTGTTTGCAAAATGTGGCAAAATGCTTCAGTCTCCACATTAAGCTCGGGTACCACGTGTGGCACTCCGGCAGGTCCTAACCTGACTTTCATTTAAATCTCTCAGTCTCATTGCCCCCTGCTGCTTCACACCAGCAGTCTTTTTCTCTTAGATCAGTAACTATAGCAACACTCAAAAGCAGACGGTGATACGGTGAACAGCGAGGAGAGATGCACGGGATGAAGTGGGGAAGTAAGAGGCTAAAAGTTAAGCTGGAGAAAAGTCCAAGGCAAGATGAAAGACAGAAAAGAGGGTATTCACTCTGGCTAAGTGAGGTCGAGTTTATTTTCAACATGCTGTTAACAGGTTTAATCCCATATCGCCCTAAAAGAAAGGGCAAAAACAATCGATAAAAAACAGCAGTGCCTATGTGTGTTGAGGATTTTACACAAGGATGTAATGTTAACCAAGGCCATATTTTCAATTGAGTGGGCCCCTCTCTTTGGGCATTACTTCATTTGTTGAGGTGAGGCTGGAATGTGGCCAGTAACCTCGCACATAAACATGCACCACACTTCGCTGCTTTGCCAAGTAAAACTAAAACAACACTGATGGCAATAAGCTGCAAGGGAAGGGGTAGTAAAATGGATTTCTCTGCTGGTATATTTATTTCTCTCTGGATAGGAGTTCCAAAAGCTGGCAAAGAATAAAATCCACATATGTTCATACTCAGCTGTTTTGATGTCAGGCGGTCCGTACACACAGTAAATATCGAGTTCTGGTAATGCTTGAAAGTGTGCCGCTGCCTGACTACAAACCCTCTCCTTCTACAGCGTCATCTCTCCATCCATCTCGGCTGCACCCACCTCGTCCTCATTCCAGGTGGCTTTATCGTTTATCCCTTAATATAAATCCTGCATTATGGTGCCTCATAAACAGGTCAAGTTTCACCCAACCAGAACGCCAACATTCTTGCACCCGTGGACATGGGAGGAACAATCTGATAAATCAAGAACTGTAATCAATTTGTCTGTTATGATCAGTAGCATCATGATGTTTTTGTCGCGTGTATGTGTGTAAACAGAGAGTGTGTGGCCACTAATAACCTGAGCAGTGGTTTTTTATAGAGGATGCTATGTTTTTTCTTCAAGGGTAACATGCGATTGATCAGTGCTCTTCTATATTCCACAGCCAACAGGCTCGTCAATCAGACAGGGCTAAAACAAACCTTGGAAGCATTTGCGGTTTTCTTCACACACACTCACATTTTCTCTTTTCCCTTGCAGCTTACCCGTACAGCTGTGACTTTCCCATCATCACTCCCTCTCTCGTGCGCTCTCTTGTCTCTTTCGGACTATCTGAAAGCCAATCTGCTTAAAACAGAAATCTCTTTCTTCCCTCCTCATCCCTCTCCCTTTGTCTCCTCCGTCTCTCTTCTTCCCACAGATAGCCGTCTGCCCATCACCAGACCTCTCCGTCTTCCCACCTGTCTACCTGTCCTTTTGCCCTCATTTCTCTTTTTTCATCTCCACCCATCATTCTTTGCACCCCAAACAACTCTGCTCCTGTTTCCCTTCATCCCCACTGATGGATAGCTTTATTTTGCTACCCGCGTCCTTCTTACTCTTCACAACTCATTAGCCTCATTTCAAGGTGAAGTTCATATGAAATTGATATATTTCCAATCCTGCAGCTAATTCAAACTATTAATAATGTAATATGGATGAAGCAGTCAGCAAATACCCACATCTTTCCTCAACGCTGATCCTTTAATGAATCAGGCAGGACTGTGTAAAGGTCAAACAAATGACCAGATTTGTTTTCCCACACACACGACTGACAGTTCGTATTAACTTTAGAGATAATCAAAAGGTAAACTTAGAGAGAGATTAAGAAATGTTTGCATTACGCTTTAAATGAAAGCCAGGAGGAAATACCAAATTGGGAAATAGGACAGGAGAGTTTGGACAGATAGAGTGGGAGGACGGGAGGAGAGATGAAGGGCCAGCTGAAGGGAAAGTGTTACACAGTGCAGTGAGGGGAAATGAAGACAGGTGGCAGGTTGGGTTGCTGGTGATTGACTGATGTTCGGGGCAGAATGAGATTAAAGCAGAGCCACGAGGCCACCTCAGACAACACACAGAGGGAGTGGGAGATAAAACAAAGCAGGAGGAGGGAATAGAGAATGTGGAAGAGGAGCAAAACATATCAGGAGGGTACGTTAAGTTAAAATAAATAAAATAAAATGAAAATTTTTAGGAGAATATTAATTGTAAATAGAAATATTACCTGAAAAATGCTTGCTGCTTCCTTATGCGATTCAAATCCTTATGAGCATTATATGCTTCTATACACCCACCCCGATGAAAAGGCTGGGAAGCATGTTCACTACGCCACTCGCTGCTGCTTTTCCAGTGAAAAACACATGACATCATTGGCCTTTGATTGTGTTTTTCAACGCATGAAAAACACATTGAAAAACAAATTGAAATTCATTGTTATTTTAAAAATACGAGAGTAAGAGAACAATGTAGTTAAAGATTTAATTATTTCCTCTCTACAATACCTTGTTTAAGCCAATAGTTGGTATTATGAGTGAATTCCAGACATATTTAAAGGTAAAAACTGAACTAGTGATTTTTAGTCTGGTTGTGTGAGGTTTATATTGTAATTTTAAGTAAGTTAGCATAGTTAACTGTAGTTATGCTTTCATGATTTTATGTATCCTGTTTTACTAATGTTTACAGAGAAACTATATATTTCAATACTGAGTAAAGAGAATATCTTTTTTCTATCTGATGAGTCTTTGCCCTTTGATAGAAGCCCAGTGCACATTATCCAGCTGGGTTCACGTCAATGGTTTATTCCCACAATTAAAGATGGAGAAGGGTGGAGGGGAAACATGGTCACAGTTTGGATGTAGAGAAGAAAAAGCAGAAAAACAGGTGCAAAATAGTGACACAGAGGGGGACAAAACAAAAAGGGCAAGAAAACAGGGTGGAGGTGGAATTCACCCAAGGAAACAGGAGCAGATGGAGCAGCACAAAAAAACAAATTGCAGCATGTAAGAGAAGGAGAAACGTGAAGATACAAAGAGATGCTGGGAGAGAAGAGAGTATAATGGAAGTGAACTAACAGAAAGATGAAGAAAGGATACAAAGGGGTAAGGAGTGGGACAATGGGAAGAATTGCAGAAAGATGAAGTAACAAAAAGAAAGGTAAAAATGGAGAAGGAAAGACAAAGAGTAAGCTGCAAGGAAAAGGTTTAGAGAGAAAAGAAGGTCGGTGGTTAAGGGGCGAGGGAGGGTACATGAAAGAAACTAAATAGGATAAATGGTGAGAGAAGAGGTGAGCCTGCTGGGCAAAGAGGGGATGTTCAATGGGCCACAACGCATCTCCCACAGTACGACATCTTTCCACTCAAAAAGTCACAGGTGGAGGGGATACACACATATCACAACATATATGCACTAACAGAGCTCCAGTAGAGCCTGTATGCCATGTTTCCCTGCTGTAACTGAACTGAGATCTCTGGATAACAACCCTCTACGAGATCCCACAAGCCAAAGGAGCTCAGTGTGATCGAGATTAAGTGAGTTAGTGTGTGTGTGTGTGTGTTTGTCTGTGTGTTATGTGACAACAACACTGGAGCTGGCATGTGCACAACTGCACATTCGTATATCCAATTGCAGAGTAGTTGCTGTGAATGAATAATAAACGTCTCAAGTGTTGCTTTGTCTGACATGCATTATAGGGATCATGACTTCAATGTGACTGCAGATGTTGCAAAATATGAGACTGTATCTTATACACACAATACTATACACAACGTCAGTTACATATTTACTGTAAAACATGTTAACAAAAATGGAACCTGATTGAAGAGAATAACAGCATGCGGTTTGAGTTGGATTTTAAATGAATACAAAGGAAAAGAGAATATCACAGTCTGTCACTTTAGAGGCTTATGTGAGACAGGACTGTGTGTCATCTGGACAGGATGAAGAAAAAAGAAACACCCTCTGGAGTGGGCAGGAGTCAGGAGGAATTTATATGCTGTGCTGTACTACAACTGTTTTATGATCTGACATTCCCTTTATAGGCTGCTGCCATTTCAGCACCAGGTCATGATGTATGATTATTCGGGCGGCACAAGTTCCAAAAAGCTGCTTTTGCAAATAGGAGCCAGACTGCTATACAGTGGATGATACAAATTCAATACATAAGTCTCGAAATGATCCCTTTAATATTTAGAAGTGCTGCCTGTAGCATTAAGATTTATGCAGGTTTATGGGTAGCAGTACTGTACGCACAGAATCTCTAGAATTTATTGCTCAGGACTGAAACAGGGTTGGGGGTGTAAGAGAAGGGATGTTTGCAAAAGCCTGCAACCACCCTTTAATTCTGAACTCAGCTCAACCCGTCTCACCTTCACAACCTCTCTTCATTATGATTACGGGCACTTTGCCAACACCACCTGCAATGTGTAAGTGGCTCATACTCTGCTGCATCTCAGTAGAGAAAGTAATCCCTGGTGTAATTGCTACATTGGTAAATGTCAATATTGCAATATTCAGTTACAGAGGAGAGCTAAAGCCAATAACGACAATTCTTGGAACATTTGCTGCCGTAATTTGGATAAATCTTTAACAAGAATATGAATTTGGATTGGATATGTATCTGTGGCTATATGTTAGTGAATGGGTCATTATTGTAGTGCAGCGGACATGTCTGATTACACTGTATCTGCTTCATTGTGTTGGCAGTGAAGGGCAGGCATATCTGTGTGTTCATGTGTGCTTTGTGAATGTCATTATTGTCTCCCCTCAGGGAGCAGGCAGGTTACTTGGCTGCCGTGTCTCAACCTGTGCTCCTCACTGATAAGCTCCACTGTTTATCTCAATTAATGATTTAGCAGCATGTATGCATGCGTGTGTGTGAGAGTTAGTGAGAGAGGGATTTGCAGCCACTCTAGGACATTGTAAATACACAAGGGGAATTTTGTGAGCACAATGTGATTTTAATATTTACTGTCCAAGAGCACATGTTTCCATTCTACGGGAGGCAATCTGTGGGGGGGTGTGTGTGTGTGTGTGTGTGTGTGTGTGTGTGTGTGTGTGTATGTGTGTCTGCTTCATTGCTTGTTAGAAGAGGGATGTCTTATATATGTAGGCATATATAGTCTTTGTATGGTAAGACTCATATAAAGCTTGATTTTGCCTTATAGTATCTACATTTATCTAGAGACTATACTTTCTCAGTAAAGATAGAAAAATAAACATGCACACATACACAAACAATAGGTAATCAATAAAGTTTGATTACTATTTCTCCATTGATCAGAAGTGATTTTATGAAATGTGCACTCTTCTCTCTTGACACCGAGATATTGTATATCTGACCCTGTGGCAGCTGCCAGACATGTCGCGTCTGCACTAAACATATTTCTGACATCTAGTAGGAGTGACAACCGTGAGACCTGATATTTGTTGATCGAATGACTAATTCTAGCCATTTAATGGGAAGGTTTCCCTGCTCCTTATCAGTTCAGGACAGATGAGCTAATATGGATGGAAATTGCCTCACACAATTGCCACCAAAAACAGGATTGTTATCAGTATAATATTAGTCTATTAGTCATGCAGCTTGATACTGGAGGTAATGAAGCAGCAGCTGAGACAGTGCAATAATGGGCAATAGGACAGCCAGCTTAGACTCAGTAAATTGGACGTAGAAGTAAGGTGTTGCAAGCAAAACTATTGCTGCTCTCAACTAAATTTGAAAAATAATATCACTGTGGCTGTACTAAAAGTAATCATGGATATCGCCATCTCCGTCTTTGTCCAATCACTCTGCCATTCTCACTGTGAAGAAGACAGCCACACAAACAGAGAAAAAGCGATGGTGGCATCTCTAATCCTGTAAAAGCAGCAGCAGGAGGGAGAAAGCCTTGTGACGGCAGTGTTGGATAGAGAAAGCTTGCCTACAGCAATGTCTCAGCTTTTGGATGCACTCCGCTGGTAGAAAATCATGCAGCTACGCACACTATGCGCACACACATGTCGAAAAATAGACTTTGGGGTTTCAGTATTCTCTGCCTGCTGTCCCACCTGGATGCTCGTGCAGCCTGAGGAGCATGGAAAAGAAAGGCAGCGAGCAGTGAAAAGTATTTCACCTCACTCTGGGAGTGGGTGACAGGGCTCAGCTAGCACACACTGGGACCCTGTCAGGTATGCATGCGCGCACACACACACACACACACGCACACACACACACTGAGTGTCATGCAAGCAAACAGAAGGATCTAGCTGAACCTGCTTTGTGGTGCGACTCTTTGTTGTGAAAGGTTCAATAATAATCCAAGATGCACAGTGCTAAAACTGTCTCAGCGGTGCTCAGTAAATGGCAGTGAATTAGTAATCATGCACGAGATTATGCGCTTGTTGTGGGTTGAACTTCTTACAGGTGTTTGATGGCAGCTAAGCTCCTACAGGTCTTCAAATTGCAACTCCCTGTCTCACGTGGCTCTTTATATGCAGTCTAAATGTGTTCGTGTTAGTATCTGCCTTGCCTTTTCTTCCTTCCTTACCGCTGTGAACGACTCAGTAAGGAGCACTGCAAAGTGTGGACATCTCTTTTGAAGTCTGAGGTCTGCAGCTAGAAAAAGCAAGCTGTGCTATTTGAAGTTTTCAGCTCTTCTGAAGACCAAGCAGCAAAGTCACTTAGAATTCAAAGTTGTGAAGTGAAGGTTAGGCCATATCCTTTTTTGCAATGTATACTATACTATTATATACACTAGTACTATACTGCTAAAAAGTCAGTTTTACCATCAGTTGCTGACTCAGCCCAATGTCCCACCTCAGCATGGAAAATATTGTTCTTGTCATACAGTACACCCTCCTCACTCACAACAGAAATTTCCAATAGACTTTTGTAAGTAACATAACGTTACTTGAAATTGTCAACTCAGTGTACAAAAGGGTGGACATACCACAGTAAAGCTAATTCTAGTGGAAATCCCAACATTTCCAAAGATATCAAATATGTCAAACTGAATTTTGGGGGAAATATCCAAAATATTTAGATGTGTTTGAATGGGTTTATAGGTTGCGAGCCAGTACAGAATATATATGTGCTACTGTGTGGAATAAAAGGATGTTTCCAGCTTCTAAGCTACTTAAGGGAAAGATCAGTATTTTAAGGTGGTCATGTACTCACTGCCCATTCGCAGGTCAACAAGTGCGCAGGTAAAGCTCACTGCTCTTGATGATTAGCTCTTACCTGCTAGTGTCAGACACCTAAAGGATGCTTTTCCAGCTGAGATAAACCTAAAGTGATTTAAAGCAGTTGGGCCTTTACAGCCTGCTAAAAGATCAAAGAAACAGGTCTGCTGCTGCATTAAGTTTAGATTGTTCACAATAAAATGCTTGTAGGCCAGAGACATGACATGTAGGCCAACAAACAACAGGTTTGGCCACATGTAAAAAAGTTTTTTTTTCATTTTACAATCCTTTTTTTAAATTTTTTATCAGCAGTGTTAACTAAACGTGTTTCATTCTCACCACCAAAGGAAAAGTATTCAGAAACAGTTTCCCAGGTAACCACAGGACAAGGATGGAGAAGAGGTAAGGAGAGAGGGAGCGGGGAAAAGAGGAGTCATGAGCATAAGAAGAAAAGAAGACGGATACAAAGAAAAAGGCAATATTCAAAACGAGAACTCAGCTCTCAACGATACAAAGGAAAAGCGACATGGCTTGACTCAATTCTACAACCTTAACAGAAAGTCATTCTAACGTTGTGTCTCTTGTTTGAAGCCGGGACATTCTCATTTCTGCAATATAGGATCATATTCAACAGAACAATTCACAAAAACTAAATCTGTTCTATCAGATGAGTGATGAAAAAACATGATCCAGTCCGAAGTCACGAGGTGTTCAGCTTTTATCCTCTCGACCTTTCACACTGTTACTAATGCTCTCTCTCACTGTCTCCTGCCGTCTAAGACTGAAGGAAAAGAAGGAGGGGGAGTACCAGGACGCAAAGTGTTCTTTCCTTTGTGCTATTCCATCCCATTTCTTCTCTGCACTGCCCCAAATGGATCTTTTACAAGTCGCAGAAACCTCCGTCACAGCTATTCACCAAGGAAACTAGTTTTGAGTGTGTGTGACTTGTGTGTTCGCCCGTGGACCTGCAGGTTCCCATTTATGATACAGAGACAAGAAAGGAGGATGTGTTCAGCTTCCGCTTTTTAAAAGGGCAACCTGATATTTAATACAGTATTATGATTATACGGTCACATTAAAGCCTGTTCTAGATTCCTTTTTTCAATCTCGATAAAATCCCTTTGTGTCACTCCTATCTTCTGTCATCCACCTCCAACCTTCATCTCTCAGCCCACTCACCTTACCGCTCCTCCCCGGGCAACCTCTCCCACCACTTGCACCATTACCACTAAGAAAAAGTGCCATAATGTCGGGAAAATTAAGAGCACGATGTTGTTCATGACGGTTCCATGTCTTGATATGATTTTAATGGGCTCATAAATGTTGGAGTAAATACTTGTCAGCAACAAAGTGGCTTCTCACTGGGTTGTCAGAAGAATTCATTTAGAGAGGATTTGATTCACGAATGCTTACATGGATGACCTTAAAACTGGTTAATTAATGTTAATCAGTATTTATTTCCTCCATATTGCAAATAATATTCGCGTATACTAAATTCATGTTATTCAAGTATGTCTTTGTGTTTGTGAGCTTTCATGAGGTTAGAAGAGGGGTCAGCTCATTTAACGTTGCAGTGAATACGCTGTAAAATTAGAATCGTCTTTTTTAATAGCTTGATTACATGAACATCAATGTAAATGTGCCAGTGTTAACCGAACATTAGTACATTAGTATATTTATCCCTAAGGCTTAATCAAGCCTTATGAAACACTAGTAAATGTCCATTCTTTGGTCCAGATGTTGAATTAGCTGTTAAAAATAAAAAATGAACCCTAACAAAAGTTTAAATAAAACCAAAACCTGGGAAACAAAAGATTAAGAGCAATAAAAGGTAAATTAGAATACAGTAAAATATTCTTGATGACTTGTGAGTTTGTTGGATGTTCACATACAACTGTTTTCACAGGGCAAGGTTTCTTTTTTCAGCTATTTGGGGCACAATATATATTGGGAATTTTGTACATAAATGTATAAAATATGTATAACGTTGTAATTGATGTCATTCTTTTGGCTTTACTGGAAGCTTTCTTTCTGTACTTTTGTTGTTTGATAAACAGCATGATACAGATAATAAACTAAATGTCTACATCAATTATAAGTCTTCCTTCAGAGTCATAAGGAAGGAAATCATGTGATGTGGATTTTACTTGAAGCTGTTGAATCTCATCTAAGTTAAATGTGCCAACTCCAAATTAAATAGGGAATTAATTATCTTTACAAGAAAGCCAGTTTTTTATAGGCTGTGGTGTCAGCAAATGCATACTTTATTATGCATTGCATTCCTAGGTACACAGTGTTATCTTCCAAGTATGTACCCTGTTGTTTCACATTGTGCTGCAGCCTTCCAAAGTGCCTTTAAGATGGGAGCAAGGGGCACAATAACACCTGGAGCGTGTTTGGCTCTTTAACAGCCCAAGAACATCTACATAAAACTCCAATTACACACACTCATAAAATCTTACACAGGCTACATTATATCACTGTCTCTAAACTAGATTGATGAGGAATGGAAAGGTGGGCATATTTCAAAAGAGCAAGGAGCACCCTGAAACAGAATGCATCAAACTTTGCCCCCCAGCAATTCTTGGCTTCTTGTAATTAGAAGGCAACAGTAATGCCATATTAATGAGCATCAGCACACACACACACACAGACAGACCCACACACACACAGTGAAAGAGAGAGAGAGAGAGACAGACAGACAGAGTGGAATTAAATCATGACGTCAAATTTATGTACCGGCCATATTTACTGCTTTAATAAGAGTTGGGTAAGCAAAGAGAACTGCTGGAGGGCACACAGCCTATGTCAGCAGATATTCAAACACACATACGCACACACATCCATATAGGCACTGACACGCACACGTCCTTGTCGATGTGACCTGTTTTACATATCAGTCTCTTTAACCAACCGGCAGCCCCTCCCTTTTGCAGCTGCCATATTTACACGTAACAGGCAAAGGAACGTACGTGCACATACTCACGCTCTGCTTTAACCACACTCCTGACAGTCATCCCTAACAGGCAACAGCTGGAAATTGTGTGTGTGTGTATCCTGTTTTGAATGAGTGTGTGTGAGAGATAAGAGATCAAGAGATGCAAAAGGAAAGAAAATGTAGGGGGAGTGGAGGGCGAGTGAGAAAATTGGCCAGATCTAATTAAATGCTCATCAGACATGAGCTGCCTGCAGAACTACTCACTGATAAACCCATCCTGACTCTATCGCTATTGTAAACAAAGCCTTAACAACATCACTCTCATCCTCCCTTTTAACTCATTCGTCTGTTCACACCTGCCTGCACACAAGGACAAGAATGAGCATCAGAACTGTAGAATACAGTGGCTTGTGTCCCAGACTGTTGTCCGTGTAACTCATCCCCAACAGTGAAATGGCTCATTTGATGACAGTGGTGGAGGTGGTGTGGGGGGAGCCGGAGCGAGCAGCTGGCCACCCCGGCAGCTTGCAGGGTTCAGGGGCAGGCTGCGATATCTGACTGCTGGGTCGAGGTGGGAGGATGGAGGATGGAGGTTGGGTGGGTGTAGGGAGATAAAAGTCCACAGATAACAGCAAAGCTCGTGGAGCAGGGCTTGGTCCAGAATGTCAATCAGCCCATAATACAATCCCGGAGAAATGCGGTGTGTACGCGTATGTGTTGTAGCAGTTAAGTGTGATATCTGCAGTAGATGGGCGGCTTTTACCATCTGCTGGTGTGAGAGCAGCACCGTGGCTAACCCTCTGAGAGGATGAACAGTCAATGCGTTATCACGGCCCGGACAACCTCTGTCCCACTGCTAATGAACGATGTCGCTGCATCTGGAGAGAGTCTCCTCCCTATCAAACATGTTACATTTGTGATGCTTTGAAGGTGCTTTCACTGATCAGTGACATTTCAGAATTCAGCAGTACATAAAATCCCTGCACTGCCACAACCTCATCTATTTCCATTGTAATTGACTGACCACAATGAAAGAAGGAAAAAATAATGCCAAGTTTCAGTTTCTCTCTCTCTCTATCTCTTTCATGTTGTTTCTATAAATATATATATATATATATATATATATATATATATATATATATATATATAAAGATTTATATATATATTTATATATTGTTGTAGACAGGGTGTGCTCTCAAACAGAGTGGGTTTTTTTGTAATATGTG
>JAVQJL010073822.1:0-20600 GCA_036024295.1 Nannoperca obscura | reverse complement strand
TATTTTGGATTCATTCTGGTGCATTAACATGTTCATCATATTTTGTTAACTTATTATATGTTGTGTATTTAAGACTTTATAGCGGTCAGATAAATACAGTTGATTAAAAAGCACAATATTTGTCTCTCAAATGTAGTGTATTACATGTTTGAACTAGCAGAAATACTGAAGAGAAGTACATCAAAATGATTTAGTAAATGAACTTATACGTCCCACCACTGCTGTGCAGAATTAGACACAAACAAAGAAATATATATTATAGCTGTCCTGTCTTTAATCATTTTTTACTCCAAACCTGGCAAAATTCAACTTAATTCATTGCTAAAATAACAAAAACAATGTGAGGAGGCTAATGTTAGCTAAAACGTTTCAGTAGGTTATGCTGCCTAAAGCAGTTTAAAAGTGAAAGCTAGCTGGCTAGATACCATGGTTAGCTAACAAGCTAACATTTCCTAGATGTAAATGAATCAGAACTTTGAGTAATACAATGATGAGAACTTCCAATATGGCCACCAGAGGGTGTGTTGTAACATCTGAATGCTCATTATTACAGAGAGGCATGTTTCTCTAAGTTTCTACATACTTTAATAAAACAAAGTTAATCATTTATGAGGTTAAACACACCATATATTTCTGTATGTTGTGTTCTGCAGTTTGTATTGTTTTGCCTGTAGTTTTGTTGCTACCTACAACATGTTTTGAAAGCGCGTGTTACAAACTTAAGTTGTGCTACGAATTCATACAGTGAAAGCTTTGGGGCAGTTTGAACATCGTAAAAGTCATATCAGTCTAAAGTGGTTGGACACAATAGAGAGCCATGAACTAGCTGCTGTACTTAAGTCTCAGTAGATAATGATTCATTGTCATTGGTGAGTTTTCCTGTGGTTGTTTTCTTTGCACAGGCATTGCTCTGTACCCCGGCAAAGCTCAGCTGCTGAGCTGCCGACATCACTACCACGACTACATCCCTCCTTTAGTGGACCCGGGCAAGCCTCAAGAAGGAGACTGTGTGATTAAAGAAGTGACTTACTTTGGGCCATTTACTAATCAATCGGAGGTGAAGCCACAGAAACACTACACTGGTGATTTCATAGATTACAGCACAACAATCATGTATGTCGAAAGTGTCCGTTGTTTCATTTTCTATCACTAGTTAGGTTTGACTGGAAAGTGACCCACTTTGATGTTTTGTTCTGAACAAAGATTGTTCTAATTGTCAACTTGGTCATCACAGAAAAGAGCTCTGGTGGTCCGCGGCCCAGCTGATGTCAGAAACAAAGAGTTGATCTTCATGCAGTTCAGTCAAAATGAAACAGAAGAGGACTTCAGCGCCATCACTTACATGCTTTTTGCCAAGTTTAATGACTTGACTGACAGGTAAACAACACGGTATCGATCCTGTGGTGTAGCGGATTTGTAGATACCGTTTTAGATACACTGACAGCTTGAACGATTCAGGGTCATTTAAACATCAGTGAAGTAAACTGAATTGAAAAAGCAAAGTCTGATAGCAGCACGTGTGTTTGCCGTTCGACTTCAGTGTTTACTTGTGTTTTCTCGCTCTCTAGTGCAAATAAATCAGAGTTTATGAGGGACTGTGAGAGGAATTACTCCATGTGGACCTTCTCTGGAGGATTCAGAACCTGGGTCAAGATGTCTTTAGTGAGGACGTCCGGGAAAAGAAATGAAGCTGTGGAGTTTCGGCAAGAGGTATTCGTGTCCAACCAGCGTGCACATACTTACTGTCACAGGGGAGGGACCCAAATGCAGATAGTCGTTTACAGGAAGGCAGGTGCAGATGCAGGTTCCAGGGCAAAGGGTTCAGGTTGCAAGAAACAATGTACAGGTTCCAAATACAGGAGCAGGTCAGTAGACAGCAGGTTCCACTTCAGATGGCTGGAAAACAACAGCATAAGCAACACTAACAATCTGGCACGGAGCAGGTGGAGAAGGGCTGGTATAATCACTGCAGGGCTGATGAGGGAAAGTGGAAACAAGTGAGCTGGTGGATGTGGGAGTGAGGTGACTGGGACAGGTGGAACAGTGTTAGCATTCATTTCATCATTAATCTTGGATCTTCTAGTCCGCTGTGGTGAAATTCAACGACAAAAGGCCTGAATCAGAGACAACCAATCAGCTCTTCTTTGCTGTCTTTGAATGGCGGGATCCTTACATGCAAGAGATCAGGCTGGTAAGTTTCCCCGAGACGTTTTATCCTCCTTCAAACGGATCTGTCCTCATCAGTCTGTAACGCAGACTTTGCTTACGTCCAAACAGATAGTGACTGCAAATCCCTGGAGCTCTGTGGCCATCCTCTGTGGCGTCTTCATGGCTCTCTTCAAGGCTGCTAACTTCGCCAAACTCACCATTCAGTGGATAATCAGGATGCGCAGGAGGCATCTGAGGAATAAAGCACGGGAACTGAACCCAATAAGCTGAAATGCTTTGCAGAAAGGCACTGACGACACAACCGGACACGATCCAAATTGACCAAGTGATTGATTTTCATTATATTTCTGCATAGTTGTTATTTTAGATCACCACTTGCACCATTTTGTTTTCATTGATAAGGTTTATCAAGGCTAAGGTATGTTTACCCATAACATAACAGACTGTGATGTGTTCCAACTGAATATTACTGCAGGATTAATCATTTCCACTTCCAAACATTTCCATTTCTGAACATGGTCCATTTGACAAGAATTCAGCAAATTTTTGTTTGTTATTGCATTTCAAAAAAGGATATATATTATAAATACTGATTTAAACATTTGTGGAAATGCAGTTTTGGTACACACATAAAAGAAAATGTTGCTGAGAGCTGAGACACTTATTATTTCTTTATCTACTTTCTTATGGTTTAAGAGCTTTTTAAAGGATATTTAAAGGCATGACTGTTTCAGGTGTAAAACTGAAAATGTGAACTTTGGTCAAACTGTTGCTGGATTTTGGATTGTTTCTAATTTTTAGGATCTTATTCTAACGGGATTCTACAGTATTTAGTTTGTTTCCTACTTTTTCCAGATCACATTTATATCACAAAGCATTATAATCATATTGATAACTCTAAAGGGATTACCACAAACTACTTTTCATCTGTCAGAGTGATCTGCTGTTCATTTTTGTAGTGTTTAGGCTAAATCTGACCTGGCAAAACCTTACCACTACTTAATGTAAGAAATGTATCGATGTGTTGTTAAAATATACTTGAAATAATGTCTTAACTGTAATTGTGGTTCAATATTGTATTTCACACGCTATGTTTTGGAAATAAAAATATATTTTTATGCCTGAATTTTACAGTTTGTGAATATGAATATGTGATTTGCTCTCATCTCGCCTGAAGCGGACCAATTTGACAACATGTACATGTACTTTAACAAAGGAAGGAAAGAACACAAATCAGTCACATTTGTGAGTGCATAATCGTTAAATGTGGACTTTATTTCAAGGTAATTATCATCATGAAACTAATCCAAAAGTGAACTTCACTATTCTCATGTGTTACTTGTGTGACAATTATAAAAGCTGCACAATTACATTAAACCTTCTAGCTACCGCTGAACCCGGTGTTGCGGTTTTCCTGAACAGCGATGTTCTTGAACGCATCTTGAGATGTAGTTCAGTTTGGGGGCGATGAGGAGGATGTTGTTGTTAGCTTCAGCGGTGGATGAGAAGCTGCAGTAGTCCCACACACATTTGGAGGTCATAAAGGTAGCCAACAGTCATGTCTCACTATTTATAATGCATAAAAACATTATTTCTTAACTGTACTCCCTCACTCTTTTATAAACAGTAAAGCATTTAACTACATTTAGCTGGTTTCGCTGGCTAGCATCCTGTTGCTAGCTTGCTACTAGCTAACAAGGTTGTAGCTCTTAAAATAGTTCATGTTAACGTTAATTCTATTTGGAGTCATGGTTCGTTGGTCTGCCGATCGTTTTGTTTGCTTTTCGACCGTCTAAAATGTTTCTATTATAGAGACACGAGTATCTTAATTGTATCGAGAAGCTAGCTACAGCTAGGCTAACAACAATGAAGGAATCCAACCCTTTGCTAGCTGACTAAGTTAGTCACAAGAAAGTTGTTTTTTTACTGTAATACAGTTAAGTAAGAGTTGTAACATTGTTTGCGTTATAACGTCAGATTTAATTGTTATCGAAACTTTAGAGGTTCAAATGTTATGCGCCTTGTATTGATAAACCCCTACACCAGTAGCCAACTGTTAGCATGCTAACATAACAAGCCACTGTTGTTAAAATGCTCTGGGAAGACGTGCTTTGATTGTCTCTTTCTGACTGACTGATCCAATAATAGTCAGCTTAGAACCGTAACGTACATTTTGTGGTGATCTCTCAAGTATGATTAACTAAGACAACTGTCCCTTTCAGTGAAAACTTGATACTTGGAGAGATGTCAACACTTTCTAAATTGTAAATAAGTAAATTAATCAGTTTGATTTGAAAGCTTGCACTATTCCGCCTGATTCAGTGGCTCAGAGGGAATTGGATCTTACATTATTCTACATCTTATTATTCTACATAGCTGCCCTCTGTTGCTTTGGGAGTGAAGAGAAATGAAAATATGGATGATATTGTGAGGCATTGCACCTCCTTACTTGTTCTTAGCCATGTCAGATGTTGGCTGTAGGAAGGTTAGAGTGCCAGTTTTTCTATATTGTAATGCGTATTCTGTTTTTCTTTGCTACCAGTCAGGTTTGAGTTAGAAAAAGTACACTTTAATGACATTATATTAAGTGTCAGTTACATTGTTGCTGCTTGAAGAGGGTCTATGTGGTCAAAAACATTGCAGAGATAAATAAATAAATTACTGGAGCTACTTTCAGCGTACAGCTCTGTTTCCTCTTCATGAATAGATTTTACTTAATCCTGCACTTTAACCAAAACTTTGCTAAAACTTTCATATCTTCTTTTCTAACTCCCAAAACGTCTTTCTTCTTCTTTTTTTAGTTAGTTATAATTTTGCTTTAGACGACACCAAAGCTTTTCTGAAGAAGACAGATTGCTTGAACACTTTTCTCTGCAGCCACTGGCGTAACTTCACCTTCAGCCTTTGACTCGTGGCCGGCGTTTCCCACCCTGTTCGTGAGCATTAAACAAGTCCAGACATAGACATCACCCCCTGATGCTGCCATGGCTCTGTTGCCTGCTGGCCACAGAGTTGCTCTATCAGCAGACTGGAATTAGACTGGAGTCCAGGTTGAACCCTTCTGCTGGCATTCGGGCGGCGGCACTGAGGCATGTTGGGTTGTTAAGAGAAAGTCAGCCTTGAGCTCCCTCTTCTGCGTTGGTTTAATGAGTTGTTGCTAAGGTCGAAACACAGTCACCACACAACATATATTGTATTCATAATTGAGGATGGTTTTACAGAACTGTGTTGCGTTGCCCTTTTGTAAGCTGAGAGTCCTTTTACTTTATTAAATGATCTCTGTTGACGGTTGATTTCCGCTTGTGTTCAAGATGGCGAGAAACAGAAAGTGCATCCTCTGTGAAACAGTCCATGTCTCCAAGCAGGTAATTCACCCTCAAGCATGATTTACAATATAAATGTCTAAGAACAGTATGATTTCATTTGATACATTAAGGAGCTCAGGATACTTTGACACCGGAGATTCACAAGTTGTAATAATCTAATGGTTCTGTGTTTATATACTGTAACATAAGTTTGCTACACCCATGTTTAAATACCTTTTGCACTCGTCACATTGCTGTCCAGCTGAAATCATTGATTGTCTCCCCAATGTCAACTTTCATCAACTAAAACGAACAGCCCTGTTTTCATCATGGTGACATTTGTTTTAGCTAATTGGGTGTTTAAATGGTTTGTTTAGCTTAAGAAGTTGTAGAATCTCTCCATGAAGGAACATTTCATCCCTGCTGTTTATCTGAAAATTAGAAATCACCAAATTGCTGTGACGTGTGCGTTCCCTCATCTATCCACCAGCTAACTAAACAAGGAAACCTGCAGGAAATTGCCAAGTTGATGAATGCCTAAAAGAAGAGCTTACATTTTTGCTGTGTGTCTGCAGGAGATGGATGAACACATGAGAAGTATGCTGCACCACCGTGAGCTGGAGAAGCTCAAAGGCCGGTGAGTTGTTGTCTCTGTGAATATACAACACGCACAGATATCATGTAATTACATATCACCACTCCAAATTTCAAGTTGAGTTTAGCAGAAATTAGTAATATAGAAATGTTTCGTTTCATGGATACTTAATCACAATATTTAGCATCAGAATTTGGACTATAATTGCATGTTATTCAGTAATAAAAGTAATGTTAACACAAAAGCTTTGACTTTCTTTCTACAGTGTAGTTCAAAGATATTTGGGTCAGGAGGCACATGTGCGCACGAGTTCACAGTTAGTGGGCAAGTGGATCTACGTGCAGCTGTCTCAACTGTAGCACATATATTTAGACACAATCTCTCCGGAACAACAGGCATGACCGATAGAAGGCAACTGGCTGTCTTGTGACTCCCATGTAGATTACTGAAAGTATGTGTCGCTGAGATGAATCTGGAGTGGAGCAAATACTGATTGAGGGCCTGAGTTGTTGCTAAGTTACTACTGTTTCATATAAACATTGATGTGCAAATTGGCAGATTTTTAAACGTGATGGTCACGTAGATTTGAAAATATATTTTGAATAGTATGCAGCAAGTGCCAAGTTTGGGAATTGATAAAGAAAAGTAACAGTTATGGAGCGCGGTGATGCAGACAGCGTCCTGCCCAGGAATGGGATGGTTGAAGCTTGATGTTGTGGGCACAGCTTGATGCAGATCTTTGTGACGTTCATGCTGACTTACAAACTGCAGCAAAGGAATTCAGCACTACCAGCTCAGATTGTATTTGCTGCATGTGAGAAATAATGTGTCAAAAAGTAACCCCATCTCGTAGATACAGAGTTTGCCAACTGCACGAGAGGTCAGGAAATGGCAGCATGCCATGACACAGATTTGAAAAAGAAATTGAGAAGGAGCCAACAAAGTCACCGATCAGAACCACGGGGTGACATACTTGGGAGAGGTTTAGAAGTGGAGGCTATGAGCAGCTGCACAAGGCTCCAGTTACACGGGCTTTGCTTGGGATTGGTCAGCCGGATGCTCAGGCCTGTTCTAATAACACATGCCGGACCGGAGGGGGGCCGGGTCCTGGCTCTCAGAAGCAAGTGTGAGGTCAAATAAAGACTTCGCCTTCTGTAGAGACTCTGAGCGCAGCAGTCAACATCATGAAAGCGCACTAGGCAGAGGGCGCCGTGCCTCCCTCCCTCCACGCGTCCCAGTGCTGTGCTGCATGGCTGGTTGTGGTGGCTGGACATAAACAGTGCCCAGCCTGGCTGCTCCTCCCGCCCTCGCTCTGCCACCTATGCTCTGCTGAAGAAAGGAAAAACAAGATCAGGAAGACAAAGATTTGAACTTTTTTTTTAACAAGAGGAAATTATAAGTTAGCTACCTCCTGATCTGTGACGGCTAGAGAATTCGGACTTGTTATTAACGATAAGGATTGTTGAGTATTCTCCTTTCCTGATTTTATTTTGACTTTGAAGTAACAGAAAGTAGAGCCAGAGTACGTTTGTCGCCGGCTCTGCAGGCAAGAAAACTAAATCAGGCTAGATCAGAACAATGCCTGAAGGAACGATTGAACGCCCGCTCTCGCCTTCCCTCCCCAGGGACTGCGGACACGAGTGCAGAGTGTGCAAGGTAACAGTGGTGAGCCTCACTGATTATGCCAGCCACATTTCCAGCCCCACGCACAAGCAGAATGTGGAGGCTGCAGAGCGAAAGCATGCTGGGTACGTCCACGACGAGGACTACTTCGACCGGGCTTTGGTGGACCTGGTTGAGAAGAGAAAAGAACAGATCAGGTAAGAGTCATGCTATTGAACACGTTTGTGATGTTTTTTTGAGCAGCTGGGGAAACAATAGTCTGCAGTGTTCATTTAAAACAACAGAAAAGTTGCAATATTAACAAAAAGTCTTTTTTGGGAAATAAATAAATATACTAGTGAAAACATACATTTTGTTAAAATTGTGTCGCAAAACGTTTGTGTTGCGAATATGCAGATATATTTATTAAACACAACATTTGTCCCTAGAAATATTTCAGTTTATAAAACTAATATATACTATACATACTTATACTAAGATTTCCTTTATAACACTTCTTTTATTAAGTGTTCAACACTAGTTAAGTTTATAATGTTTTGATTATTTAACCACATATGTAAATGTAAGCGATAGCTCCCGAGTTCTTGCTTGTGTGTACATGCGCCATGTATAGTCACATTTTGCTCAGTGGTGCTCACGGTCCTGTTATAGCTGCTTTGAGCAGCGGCTGGAGTCGTATTTCTGCAGCCTAAAAAAAATAAAAAAAGCATGACGGCACATACAAAGTGCAGACACATGCTGCCTCAAGATTACTGTCGTCTAGAAATGCTAAAACACCAACCATACGAATCTCTGAATTCTTGAGTAAATTACATGGATTTTCTGAATTGTCCTTGAAGACCACCTCTTCAAATGTCAGCTGGTCACATGCCAGATTTTTTCCCTCTGCAGGTTCTGCAGGTGAACCAATTCTTTTAAGTCTTGTTAACACTTATGCTACCTTGCTGGGTCATATTGTCTTGACCCAGTGTCTTCTCCACAAGATAGCACAAGGGTTCAACAGTGTTAATTCCAGTGTATCTGAAATATTTATTTCCCATTGTAGCCAAGGAGGCTTAAACCTGCATTCCTACTAAGCGGCAGCAGAAACAAACTGTGAACACAACTTTGACTTTTTCTATCACATGCTACATGTCTAACATTATTAATGAAAGTCAATGTAATTAATTTGTAAGATGTATATGATTTATATCGGCCTTTTGTCTGTAGAAAAGAGAAGGAGGCTGCTGCTGCGAAGCTGGCAAAAGAAGAAGAGGACCGAAGGAGAAAGGAGGAGTTTCAGCAGAAGTTAAAGGAAGCTAAGGAGCGTTACCGGCTGGATTGTGCCTGGCAGCAGCCTTCACAGGGGTTCAGGGGATCCAGTCACCACAATTCTTGGTACAGGAGCAACCAGTATAATACCAAAGCAGTGGAGGCACGGCCCTGGAACAACAGTAATCAGGGAAAGAGCTCTACCTGGCATGCTCAGGAGCCTCCCAACTTTCAGAAATGGGCATCTGGAGAGTTTGCTGGTGGAAACTTTCATAGCCAGGAAGGTTTGGGCAACAGGCACTGCAATCAGGGTGCGTTTTATGGCAATCAGAGAAATCGCCTGCCTTGGCTTAGCAACGGAGGCAGTAGTTACGGTGTCTATGGCCGAAACAATATTTCCCAGTACCCACAAAGGGGCCGGCCCCTGGGCTTCCTGGGGCCTTCACCAAGTTTTTATGCCCAGGCTCTTAACCAGTTTCAAAATACAGGCAATGAGCAGGGAGGTCAGCGGGGCGATGGGCTTCAGAATGGGGAGGGACCAACAGCAGAACCTGACCACAACAGTAATAAGAGCTCTAAGATCTTTGGTAGCAATCCAAAGCTGGACAAAGCCTGTCGCTGGTCACCCTACCCCGTCACAAAGGCTTGTGAATCTGTACCCCATAAGGACACCAACCCAAACTCATCAGAGAAGTGCCCCAAAGTCCCCAAACCCCAGAAGCAAGACAAGGCACCAGAAACCAGTGCCTTTAACAGGCAGTCCCGACCTCAGCAGAAACCAGGGCAGATGACCTCGAGTGGACAAAGTGTGGAAGAGAAAGGGAGGCATAAAACAAACCCCCAAACCAAACCCAGAGAAATGAGTAGCAGCAGCAGCAGTAGGAGCAGCAGCGCTCAGAGAGATGACCAGCAGACCTCCACACCTGATGCTTCCAATCAGACGGCAAATAAACAGTTGCCACAGAAAGATCGGAAGATGTCCTCACTTGTTGGTCTCAACAGTGGAGCTCAACTCCGCAAGGCTTCCAGTCAAGCACAATCAAAGTCAGCCGCAAAGCCCAGCGGACTCACTTCCCAGGCACCACCTGTTGGGCCCCTTCAATCAAGGCAAGGTCGGCAGCTGCCTGAAACGTTAAAGAAAGCCAGACAAATTGTGTTGGAAAAGAGGGGCTCTTTGGATAGCTGTAGAAACAACAGGATGGAAACGGCTCTGCACATTGTGGAGGAGCAGCAGAGGGATCATGTACAGAGTCAGATTGGAGTGAACAAAGAAAACAGCTGCAGGCAGAATGCAGCTAATCCAAGCTTACCTGACTCAGTCATGCCAGAAAAGCCCGCATTGCTGCCTTCAGACAGCAGCCAGTTTCTCCAATCACTGCAAGTCAGCACCTCAACCACAGAGATCTCAGAGCCTGTGGCCTCAACCAGGGAAGACGAGGAGACAAGGAAGAAAGTGCAGAAGAAATCATGCCCGGTGGCTCGAGGTGAAGCCATGCATGCTGTTGAGGCAGGGCAGAGCTCAGAGAGCGACACCTCCAGAAGTGGTGAAGGGCAGACGGCCGCAGGGTCAAACACATCCAGTCTGTCCAAACTGGACCTCCCTCCCGTGTTAAAACGTGACCTGACCAAACACATCAGCTCCAAGAGCAAAACAGGAAGCCACGAGCCCAACCTGAACATCGCCAGACGGGTGAGAAACCTGAGCGAGTCGCGGAGAAGCGACCCCGAAAAGGACTCCGGGCTCAAACCAACTGTACGGCAGCTCATCAGCTCCTCTGGGTCCCGACGCAATGTGAACTGGGAACAGGTGTATCAGGAGGTCAGGAAGAAGCAAGACAAAGGAAAAGGAATGCCAAGGTGATGTTTTCCTCTTTCGTTTTCAGTTTGCAGTGATGCATTGTTTCTGTGTTATTTTTGATTTCAGTTACTTCCAGCTCATGTTGTCTCCTGTCGGTCTCCTGTCCTCCAGGTTCGGGATAGAGATGGTGCCATGCGAACAGGAGGACCAGAGCCAGGAGGAAGGTGACATTCCCCTGTTAGAGGGTTTCCAGTGGGAGTCGTTGATGGACATCTCCGCCTCGGCCACCTCTCGAAAACGCTCCTTATCAGAGAGTAGCCTCGCCCCTGCGTCCACTTCCGTCTCCTTGTTTACCTCCCTAATGTCAAAGGAGACAGCACAAAGAGAAAGCCTCAGCTCGCAGCAGCAGGGAGCCTCCATGTCCCCCGGTCCCATATTCGCTCAAGGGAACAAAGACAGTCTGTATCAGCAAGAGGCAGAGCCAATACGTGGTCAGTTTGAGGCTAAAGCACAGAAGCAGCCTGAGAAACTAACGTCTGCAACAGTGAAGGCCCTCCAGCAGTCTGATTCAGTGCTCGTGGACAGCAGTTCGGGGACAGAGCCGTACGACGCCCAGGGTACAGGAAAGAGGCGTAGAGCAGCTGGGGTGAGTAAAGGACGCCGTGTTGAACCGTGTTAACTCATCTGAGTCTGTTTACAGCTCTTATGGATTACTACTATGAAAAAGGTTATATAAAGCATTTTGTGGCTCCAGGGGCAGCTACTCGATGTCTGATCAATTGCCTCGAGTGACATCACTTGGGTCAGCGTCGGTTTGGGGCGAAGACCTCAATAAAAAAAAAATGTGGGTGTGGAGTTGACAACATTACCAGCTACTAGCATAACATTCTCCAACCACACTGTCGGTGTTTGAGTTGCATTGTGGGTAATGTAGGCGTGGGGTTCTGACAAGCAAGAAGAATGCATGGAATAAAAAAGACCATATCTGATTCAGCTGCATAGATTTTGATACTATACTATGTTACTATGACAGTGTTATAGTACCCTTTAAATACAGGTGTGTTTGGCTGTGATCACTGCCATCACTTTAATACAAACAAGCCAAATGTGATTCTTGTCTTTCTCTCTTGCAGGATGTTCCCAGTGCAGAGACGTCTTCCTTGGAACATAATAACAAAAGAAGGAAGGTCAAATCCAAAAAAGGTTAGTGTCAGTGATTTCTGTTGCATGTATACATACTGACTGATTTGATTATTCATCATTTAGGCTGCTGTGCACTAAATTGGCAGCGTGGATACATTCAAGAAAATAAAATCTTGGCAAGCAGCTGCTGATTCATTCATATGTTTTGGTCTCTGCAGAGCGTTTACAGATCGACCAGCTGCTGGCTGTGTCTCTGCGGGAGGAAGAGCTGAGTCGCTCCCTGCAGGCTGCGGACACCGGCCTGATCCAGGCCCGGGCTGCGCTGGAGGCCGCCTACATGGAGGTTCAGCGTCTCATGGTGGTCAAACATCAGGTAGGAAGAAAAGTTGTTCTCAATCATTTTAATGTTCACAGTTGGCTGAGCGAGTATTTGTTGTCTTGCCAGCCACCAAAAACAACAGTCTGTTCTCCTAATGTTTTATTATAGGACAAACAGTCTTGGAGTTTATCTCTATATACTGTATGGACATTGTGGTTTGGTGGATAGAGTGTCTTCCCTTAGAGAACCATGATTACATATATAACCTTTTATTATAATTATTATTATAATTTAATATATAACAGTTGTTTATTATTCTTTTTTTAAAATAACTTTATTGCGCAGTGTTACTGTATCAAAAAGCAATTTCCCTTCTGGGATCAATAAATGAAAGTATTCTGATTCTGATTATTAATGTGTGTGTGTGTGTGTGTGTTGGGGTGAGACGGGATGAAAGTGTGGTAGTGGTAACATGTCTTGTATGGTTTTGTCTTTCTCAGATGACTGGAGAGATGAGCACACTGAGAAACAAGCGCATCGAGTTACTAAAAGGGATGCAAGGTAAGGAATGCACGTCTTAGTATGAAAAACATAAAATTAAGTTTTAATTAAATGTTTACTTTTACTTTTAACTATAGAAACCAATTCATATTTGAGCTTTTTGACCATAACATAAGTTATCATCATTGTCATCACACATACCGTACATTACATTTAGGCTCTTTTCCAGCGACCTGAAGTCAAACAGAAGGTTTAAGTTTTTGTTGTGTGTTACAACAGGAAGTACAGAGGAAGCACCTCAGGTCAAGGTAAAGGAAGAGAAGATGGATTCAGTAGAAGCTGAGCCACAAATGCCCTCCTTCATTCCCCCCTCCTCTGTTATGGACGCTTCTGCCTTCCCCAGTCCCAGCCCTCCTGCTGAGCGCGCCACCCCTCCCTCTTCCAGCCTTCCCTTCATGCCTGTAGTCATCAAGCAGGAGCCTCAGTCTCCGGTCCATGTCAGCTCCGAGCCGGACCCTGTGGACGATGTAGCCCACTTTGCTCACAGCACCACTGCTGAGCTGCCCGTCGCTCCACCAGGTGACGTCTCTCAATGCACAGTTGGAGTATTTCAGTGTTCACAGTGTCATACAAGGACAGTGATTGCATATCGGAGCCACTGATATCTTAGTAGTTTATTTGTGTGTGCTTACTGATGATCATGCAAGACCACCGACCATAACTGGTGGCAGTTATATTGCAAGAAACGTAGCAATGTGCCAATATGCTCTGGCAAATGAATGTTAACGCTCCAAAAAATGTTTCCATTCAAGATCAAAGATATTTCAACTTTAGAAACATGTAGTTCTGCCACGGCTGCCTGGACCTAAATCACAGAAAATGTTCAGAACTATTTAATCTAAATCTTTAAAATCCAATACACATAGTAATAGACAATCATGGGTTTTGCATAACAGACTTTGTACATTTAGATAAGTGCAGTAACTCAAATTGAGAAAATGCTCACACACATCTTCTTAATGTCTCTTCAGTGTTCATGTCAGTGTACTGATCCATGTGCATCTGAATCTTTTGCAGATCCTGTCCCTAATTTCCAGCCATCTCCTGAAAGAAAGGCTGAGCTGCACCCAGCTAACACACAACAGAACTGGGAGAACTTTTGCGAGCCTGCAGACAGCAAGGAGAGCCTTTCAGACTTGGTCGAGACAATGGAAAAGGCCATACAGGCCACAAGGAACTGTCTCCCCTCTTTGCCTGACTCTAAAACTCCCATTAAGCTTCTCTCAGTTAGCAGGAGGGGCTCCGAGGTGGGGAGTGTTGTTGACTCTGCAGCCACACAGTCTTTCGAGCCCCCCTCAGCCTTTAATCTGCCTGCCTCCCCATCTGAACTGAAAAGCGGAAAGCGTGTGAGGAAGCTGAAGAAGAGAAAGGTGCTTCAGAAGGCGCAAGGGACAGAGCAGCCCGAGAGCAGCGACACTGAGATAGACAAAGAGGCCTCGAGGCCGAGGTGGCTCCGATCACGTAGGAGACCCAGTGGCAGCTCTCAGGTCAGCACCTCTACTCAGCCTTCAGAAGATAGAGAGGGTGACGTGAACATGGAGGGGGGAGAGGAGGCCTCTCAGCAGCTGTTTCACACCTTCAAGCAGGAGAAAGTAGAGTTCAAGTCCCCCAAAGCCATGGCGGCACTCCCCCAGGTGGCCCCCGCTGAACTTATAGTGAACTTAGATTCAGAAGAAAGCATGGAGGTCACTGCAGCCTGCCAGCAGCCCCACATTGATGCCCTGATTCCAGCGCAGGTCCCAGACTCCTCCAGATCCGAGCCTCAGAGCCTGGCCTGCAACGATGTCACCTCCACCAGTGACATGGATTTGTGTAAATCCTCTGAGAGGTGAGACTTCACCCACACGTTCATTTCTTTGTTGACTCCCGACAGTTTGTTGTTGACCTTTTGGAAACAGTCTTTAACAAAACGATATCAACTAAAGGACCACTTATTCTCTTGTTCTGGAGCTTTCAACCGTATCACACCAAACTCTGAGCAATTAGACGATATATACAGTATGTTGCTATAAGATGCAACTCATTACACATTTCATTAAAAGACAAGTACTGTGTTGCCCCTGGTCTCTCACTTATTTAGTTTGAAAATGTCAGTAAAAGTTTCAAAAAATGCACTTTTGCTAAATTCTAAGATGCAAGGACTTGATATCAGTGCTAAAGAGCAGCTGTTTGTACGGAGTCGAATCGTGAAAATCAACTCACTCATCATTTCCACCTTTTTCTCCCCACAGTGACGCGCAGATTACCATCACGGTGCCCAAGATGACGAAGACCTCGTCAGGTACGTTCACCTGTAGGGAGTTGTTCATGTTTCATGTCGCGCGGGAACAGAACTAGTTTGTGTGAACACGGAGTGACGAGCTGTGATGTGACGGATGATGTCTCTCCTGGAAGACGTTCATAGCGTTCATCACTCGGTTGTTCAGTCTGAGCTGGAGAGACGCACAGCTGGCCAATCACAGCGTGAAGTGGGTGTGAACGTCAGATTGTCGGTTTCGGAAAATTACACAAAATGTGACAATCTGACAGAAAAGTTGTGGGGGGGGGTTCTGGAGTATTCTTTGCTACGTTATTTGATGACTGCATGAAACACACTGTTTCCTTAGACGTCCTGCTGCGGAGGCACTAATCTTACATTTTTTTAAAACATGCGTAGCACACCTTCACTAAACCAGTACGGAGACATTGGAGTCCACTGGTAGTCTAGATGTTTGTTTGAATACACAACCAAAATAAACTCATGCCGCCTTCTGAGCAGCCAGAATTAGAAAGGTCGTCCTCCCTGACCGGGTTAAAATAGACTCTCAGACGCCCAAATTACTTTTTATGGGCAGGATGTTCACAGAGCTGTTAGTTGACTTTCAGCGACGCTGCACAGCACGATGAGTGCGCTGATGAACCGACGCAGCTTTCTGAGAATGTGTATATTTAACCTGCAGCATACTGATCGCTGGTCTGCCCACCGTTGAAATGTTCACGCCCAAGAGACAAACATGACAAAACGTACACTTGATTGGTAGGAAATTAGGTACTTTGATGACCAAAATGACACTTATTTGAAGTTTTTTTTATCAATAAAGTCGAGAAAAAGTCATTTCTTCCTACTTTTGTAGTTGTTTTTCTTTTTAAACTGAATTTATGGAATTTAAAGTATCACATTAACAGAAACGCTCTTTTGTATTTTTGTGTTTTCACAGATGCGTCATCAGACCACGGTGAGGACGATTTGCCCACCGAGGGTGTGTTCGAGGGCCACCAGGAGGCGGTGAACGCCATGCAGATCCACAACGGGCTGCTGTACACGTGCTCAGGAGACCGGACCGTCAAGGCCTTCGACCTGGTGGTGCGTGTTGACCTGAGGATTTCTGCTGCTGTCTGTCAGGATGTCGTTAAGTTCCCAGTGTCTGTGAATGCAACAACTAAACTGTTTGTTTCTTTTTGTCGCTCTTGTTGCAGCGTCACAAGTGTGTGGGTGTGTTTGAGGGTCACAGCTCCAAAGTGAGCTGCCTGTTGGTGTCCGCGGCTCCCGGCCTGCACCACCGCCTTTATTCTGGTTCCAGTGACCAGACCATCCGCTGCTACAGTCTCCGGGTAAAAACATACGCATTGCTGAGATTAATAATTGATTTTCTTTGCAGTAATCAGTCACTCTGTGTTTGATGGCCAGATACACATTATAGGATTTGTTGATTAATAACTGGACTTTTATTGTTACTCGTGTTTGATTGAAACAAACTTGCACCGTAAAGCTTCACTCTGACTGCGTTAACGAAGTTTCATTCCTGGACTCGTGTTCTTTCACGGCCGCAGACACGAGAGCTGGAGCAGCAGTTCTCTCTGTCGGACCGAGTCCTCTGCCTCCACAGTCGCTGGAAGACTCTGTTCGCTGGTCTGGCAAACGGCACAGTGGTGACCTTTAACCTCAAGGTAAGAGATGCAGTGTAACACAAAAGAAGTCTACAGTGATACTGTTGTTACTGTAAACTTGATAACCGATGAACAAACTATTATACATAGAGTTCATCATCATCATTGATTCAGGTGCCTTTGTAGGTATTATTTCTCAGTTAGCCTTTAAACCTGTGACATACAGTTATACAGTAGTCATACACTGTCTGTCTAAGTTAATATTTTTTACATAGTTTTGGCCCAAAGTGTGAAATAAATTAGTTTTAAATGCATCAAGTGAGAAAACGCATTTAGCATTCTTTAAGGAGAAAATGTGGAAACAGGGCTGTCTCTATCAGGAGGCTTTCATTTTTATTTTGCAATCATTTGTTTAGACAAACAAGCAGATGGATGCGTTTGAGTGCCGCGGGCCGCGCGCCGTGAGCTGTCTGGCCTCGTCGCAGGAGGGAGCCCGCAGGATCCTGCTGGTCGGCTCCTACGACAGCACCATCAGCGTGAGAGACGCCAAGAACGGACTGCTGCTGCGCACGCTGGAGGGCCACACCAAGACCGTGCTCTGCATGAAGGCAGGTCCCGAGACAGGGCTTGTTGTGCATATTTTAAGCTTTAATGATCTGTAGCGGTGGAGGGTGTGCACTGTAAAACTGTGTCCATGTTGTATCTGGGATGCATTCAATTCACACAAGTGTATTCAAAGTGTTTTATCTGCAGTAATAATGAAATGTTTATTCCCATTCCAAGTCTTGATTCTCTCATGTTTTACATTTTGTAGGTGCTGAGTGGTGAGTTTAATGTCTCTCTCTCTCTCTCAGGTGATCAATGACCTGGTGTTTAGTGGATCTAGTGATCAATGTGTCTACGCACACAACATCCATGTGAGTCACCCTGTTTATATCCAATAAATGTTTTTTTAAGTTCATTTAACATGTTTATAATTATTTTCTTGAAATGTTAAAACAATATTCACAGTTCAGGTGTATCACATGTTATATCATGTTTTAAAAAAACATCTGAATATGTGTGTGTCTTCATTTCACAGACAGGAGAGCTGGTGCGGGTCTATAAGGGCCACAGTCATGCCGTTACTGTAGTGGCCGTCCTGGGGAAGGTGATGGTGACCGCCTGTCTGGACAAACTGGTCCGCGTCTACGATCTGCAGGTCTGCATCCTTAAACCATCCGTCTTTAAATCATATTAAACAACGTATTCAATCAATTTCATGTCTTTACACAAAACACATGTGAAAGGATTTTCTCATCTCCACAGTCTCATGACCAGCTGCAGGTCTATGGCGGACACAAGGACATGGTGATGTGCATGACCATCCACAAGAGCATGGTGAGAAACCTGCCTATTCAGTCAGCAAGGCTGTAACCCGTGTTCATATCAGATTAGAACCAGCTGGTGTGTTTTTCTCTAACATATGATCCAAACGAGTTTTCAGTGCTGAATGTATTGATGAGAGCAAACACGTTCTGCTGTCGATCTCTGGAGAACAAAAGCTCAAAGATCTTAACTTAAGTAATACGTGTGTTGCAGATCTACACAGGCTGCTACGACGGCAGCGTGCAGGCCGTCAAGCTGAATCTGATGCAGAACCACGCCTGCAGGGTAAGATCAGGGCGGAGGAGCAGAGCCCAGGAGTCAATGGAGACATTATTTAGACATCTGCCTCTTTTAGAAGTGATTTCCAGCTTCTGGTTATCAGTGATTTAAAGGTGCCTCTGTGTTGACAGTGGCACAGCTGTTTGCTGGTGTTTGGGATGACGGAGCACCTGCAGCAGCACCTGATCAATGACCACGCCGGTGCCAACTTCCAGACGCTCAAGTGCCGCTGGAAAAACTGTGAAGAGTTTTTCTGTGCACGCAACAGCACCAAGCAGGTACAAAAGTTCCCGTCACTCCGTTTTACTGTCTTTTGAGTGCGTTTCGTTTTAGAACTGCTTCTGGAGGACGTCTGTTCGTCTCTTGCAGGGGATGCTGGTGCACATGCAGAAACATGCTGAGGAGGAGACTGAAGTGGAGCCTTAAGGGCTGGTGGTGGGAACATTGTTTCTCCCTGAGCCCTCTTCCCTTATCCCGCTACCTTTAACCCCCGCCCCCCCGTTAACCTCCCATATTGGGGGGGAAGTTCTTGGGACCCACTTAACTTAGCAGCGCTCCTGTCGAGCCTGATGAGTGGCGTCTGACGACTCCATCCTTTATGTTCGGTGTTGGAATCCAACCATAATACAATCACGAAAGGAGGGTTGGTTGCTCTCGCCTTCCTCCCCGTCTGCCCACCGCGGCTCCTCCTTTCACTGACCAAAGTTAAGAGACAGAAACACGTGACTTTTGTTTATTGAAGAAACGCCAGCGTTGCCAGCATCAGAGGGATCTGTTCACGCTTTTCTGTTGAAACTGCAACAGAAACCGAGAGTCATCTTCCGGATTGGTTGGCTACAATATGGCATGGGTTAAGAGATGTTTTTATTGTTGTTGTGCAGTCGTGATGTGTCATGTTGAGCAACCGAGTTATTTTCCATCTCGTTTTTTAAAAATTAAGTTGCCATAAATCAATCAAATGTAACCTTGTGTTCATGACTGATTTAAAGCTTTAGAAATTCATGGTGTAGTCTCCCAGGCCGTGTTGAAGTTCACGATTTGTTTTGAAGGAGTTGCATTGAATTTATTTATTATCGGTTTGGTTTTTTATTACATTTTATTTGAAGAAAATAAAATGTTAGCGGTTAAGGATTACATTTCTTTTTTTTGTTGTTGTTGCTCAGTGATATTAAGACTTTGAGGGACTTTGGTGCTGTGTGTGTGTGTGTGTGTGTGTGTGTGAGAGAGAGAGAGACTTGGCCTGAGGTTGCCAATTGAGAATTTACATTTGCGATAGTGATAACAGATGGTGGTGGGGGTGTATGTGTTCCTGCATGTGTTTATCTGTGTGGGTTTATTCTTCCTAAACGTCAAGAGTGGTTTAACTCCGTTTGGTGAACCCTGTGAGTGTGAAGTACCGTTTTAACCATCCTCCCAGGAGATGTGTTTCTTTGGGGGGAGTTTATTTTCTATTCGGAGCGTCGAGAAGGCGTCGCTGGAGCTGTGTTTTCCACAGCGAAGAGAGTTTTCTAATAAAGTGTGGAGGTGAAGGATGTTTCGAGGAGGTGTTTGATGGAAGAGCTTGAAGGGAAGAATTAGTATTCATCTCCCATGCCATACCTCACCCCTAAAAACAGGCAAGTTGGTAACAGAAAGCCACTTTTAAAATGCAGATTCAACCCGTTTTAATCAGCGTGAAAGCTCAGCCGACGCTCTCTCTGGAATACTTTGATGTGGTTACAGCTCGTGGTTGGTTGTCCTTTTAAAAAAACTAAAAAAAGGATTAGTTCTCAGCCGAGTTAACCCGACATTCTCGCAGCCGCCATCTTCCAATCTTCGCTCACTTGCTCGTGATTTGTGACCGAGGAAAGCGTGCAGTTCCCCTCTCACCTGGCATTCCTGAGTTTCTTCAAGTTTTTCAGTTGTTATCAAAGTTGTGAAGAGATCTTTTTTTAAAAAGTGCAATCTTATACATTGTTAATAATAATAATAAAAAATGTTGCAATCTCATAAAAATTATTTTCTGTCTTTTTATGTGATGCTTTGTGGTTTAAAATGAATCTTGTGTGTCAGGGTGGTCAATATGAACGAGAAAGCACATTTTCAAAGGTTTTAAAAAAACATCAAATCTACTGGCAACGCAGTCAAACCAATAACTACACATTTATTTATTTGGTTAAAATGGTTAAAAATGCATTACACTCATTTGACCAAAGCCTTAATATGAAAATCACCAAAAAGCTGCAGTCCAACCCGTTAGCCATATTCTTTCAAATCCATATTTAAACCTCAAAACTCGTCAGCTCCACAGTTTTGTTCTTGAATCATATCCCTCCACATGAA
>JAVQJL010073813.1:0-22745 GCA_036024295.1 Nannoperca obscura | reverse complement strand
ACTTAAAATATATATATATATATATATATATATACATATATATATATATATATATATATATCATTTTAAAAAGTAAAGCAGTGTAATAAAACCTAACAAAAACCTTGTGCAGTTTTGTTTTAGTCTGCTGTTAAAGGAGACAGTTAGGGCAGACTTAAGCTCCCGAGGAAGAGAAATCCATAAAACGCGACCATAATGACTGAAGGCACCATAGGCAGCTTTATAATTTATTCTAGGAATAATGTGGAGACCTTTGCTAGATGATCTAAGTGCCTCTAAAATTTTTTACTTTCCTTTGATGCTAACCTATGTTTAGGCTATTAGGTAATGAACTAAATATACTCTCCTACATCATTTGAAATAGTCAAAATTCAACTTTGCACCTTACTAGGCTACAAAATATGCTTATAATTACTGTACCTCACAAGCAAACTTTTAAAGCTGATGCTGCAGTAATGAGCTGGTCAGAAGAGTGGGGGCCCACTCTTAGATTGGGGACCAGACCTAGAGACAAGAGCAGATTGACAGGAAGTCGTTTGACCAATCGCACCAAGAGAAGCCCAGCAGGACAGAGCCGCAGAGAGGACCCTTCCCACTAGCATCTACTCTGTTTGTAGCTACGTTAGCTCTGTCATTAAGTTAGTTGACCAGCCTTCTTACAGCCGGCTGGACGCACGAAAGCAGTGGAGCTCTGTCGTTTTTATCCCGATACAGTCGAGTAGAACAGCAGATGAAATAAGTAACATTTCGGGTGGAAGATATCAGTGGAGATGTGTAATAAGCTGCATTGGATACTAAGGACCTACCTGGCTGCCAGTCTATCAACTGACAGCTGTCACCGCACCTAGCTGCTTAGCAGGCTAGCTGGGTGAGCTAACGGCTAACAAGTGTTTTTTAGGGCCAGCCAGTGCTGCCCTCGGTTCACAGTGGAAAGCGGCCACTTCCGCCTGAATGTTATATCTTATCGTTTTCTCAACAATATTTGACTCCGCCTGCTTTTCAAGGTATGAGTTAGAAAAGGAGCGTCGGACAGCGGTGTTGGGAATATTTTGAGGTCCAGCTAGTTAGCTAGCATTTAGCTTATAGCTAGTTGGCTGCATTCATTCAATTATTGGAAAAACTGCTAAAGCGTTAACACCAGCACCTCAGCGAACAGGGACGGGTTATATTTAATCCTACGTATTGTTACGATACTAATACATTTTGGACTTGACCTTGCTTTGGGTACATTCGGGGGAAAATGAAGAAATTTTTTGACTCTCGTCGGGAGTTGGTGAGCTCTGGGCCTGGCTCCGGAGTCGGTGGAGGAGGCGCTGGTTCCGGCGGCGGTGGCAGCTTCATCGGACGCGTCTTTACCATTGGACGATATCAAGTGACCGTCGAGGAAATTGTCGCCGAAGGTGAAATATGTTGCTTTCTGCCGTGTGAATTACACACATGTCACACAAACACGTTTAACCTGATCCACAATCTGTAGGCTACCACATTGTTGGGAGGATGGACAGTCAAGTAACATTAGTTAGATGTGTGGGCCTGTTTTTGTTATGCTATGGCCCAGCTACAGCACCGACGTAATGATACACTATCACCTTTAGTATTGATGGGAAAGGCAGTGGCCATACACAAGCAGTTACAGTATCAGTTGTGACCACCCCATGCAGCTCTTTTGATGTTAATTTACTTGCCAGGTAGCCCTACTCCAATGATCCTTTTCTTTTGTGGCCTGAGCTTGCATGCTTCTGTGTAATGATCACTAGAGTAGGATAGAAAATATGATTTTGAGAGTGATAATTAAAATGTGGGAGAGGGTGTGGTATGCAGTTGTTCAGTTTGACTTCTCTTTGCATTACTGTACTTTTTACCTCAAGGCTGGGAGGAACATTGTATAACTGGATTTTCTACTGTGTTGTGAAGGACCAATGCCACGCTGAGTCATCTGTCTTGATATTTACAGAGGGAGTAACAAATCACAAATGTAGATTTCAGATGTTTGGATGAACAACTTTTTTGTTTGTTAGGTGTAGATTAGCTGTAGGTGAATCTTATTAATTCAAAGTTGAGAAATGTTTTGTTGGAGACTAGTCTTAACTTTAAAGGTAGTCTTTTCCAGAACACAGTTAAACAGGCTTTGTGATGGAGGGTTACAGGTTTCCCATGGTCATTTGTCTTTGCAATGAGAGTCTCCCATGCTCTGTTAGCTAAGAGCGCCTGTTACTAAATAATAGATGAAAGAAGACTGATTAATTCATCAGTACGATAGATGTGCCCCATCTGTTTGGCCACACTGTGGCTTTACGGATGGGTTAGATGTCTAACCTCAGCCCTACCATACACCGAGACCCCGCTAAAAACCTTTAGTGGAATTTGTTCATTTCTGTGAAAACTTTTTGTAGTTTTCGTGACACTTCTAGAAAAACTTTGAACGTGATGCAGACATTCACTTGAGAGAGGCAGCATTCAGATTGGTACGTGCTAGGCCTCAAACAGGATTTTGCATAGACGGTAGAAATTCATAATTTCCCCAATATTGTAAATCTTACACAAAATGCTACTTGGAATGTTTTTCTGCAGATCATATTTGTCTTGCTGACCTACTGCTTACAATGTAACTCCCCCCAGTGTCACAAGACATATTTATTCAGATGGTTTGGGTTATAGTCTTGGCTATTTTCTGTTAGCTGGCTGATGTCTTTGTAAATTGGGCTTTTTTTTACCGTTTACTCCCTTTGTTGTCATTGTTGAACTCCATTGCCTTTAGCTGAAATAAACCCACTTTTCACAATATATAGACAAAAGCAGTTGTAGGGACATACTGGCTTCTGAAACTTCAGGCTCAAAGGTACGCTCTCAAAATCATGTCATTTTTGTTAAGTTAATTTTTGTAGCGACACAGCTTTCTGTCTTCACTATCGACAAAATATGTTACTGCAGGTAACATTAGCCCTGATTTGGAGATGTATGTAACATGTTTCATTGTAACAGAGTAGGGTCCCCTCTACTATTAGAGCGCTTCAGTGAGTCATTCCCTCATTTGTAAAACAAAATCATCCAGTTTTCTATCCAAGAACCTTCTTTAACTAAGACTGGATAGTCCAAGCTAATTTTGTCTCCAGTGGGTGAGACTGCTGCTAATATTTCTTGCTGTCTTTGCAGTGACGTGTAACCTTGCAGCAAGCATGTTTGTAAACAGCATGGTGGTGTGGACATGTGTAGTAGTCCTAAGCTTAGAGGGTAGTTATGCAAGTCACATTACACTGATGACAATTTGTGGCCGAACACTATAACTATTCACTTCACTTCAGTGCCTAAAGGTGTCTTTTTGCGTGCATTTGCTTAAGCGTGTGTATACATAAGCTAGAGTGGTATAATCCTGATAGTCAGTTACGTCAAGAGGCAGTAACTATTTGTAGCTGTACTTACAATTATTTGTCTCACTGAGATTGTGGACCACTGCTAAATGTTGCTTAAGAAGGCTGCTAATCCTTCTCATTCCTTACAGGCATCTCAGATTAGACTGTGCATGACAGCGGGGGTTCAACTGTCTGAACTCTGACATACCGCACGCACACACACACACACACACACACACAGACTTATGGCCTGTGTTTCATGTGCTCATGAAGTGTGCCTCCCTCTCTCTATTCTAATTAAGGATAGGTTCTCATTTAGTTGTGATATTGATTTCACTGAAACCCACTTCTCAAGCACATTGCTTGGCTGTTGTGTCTTAATTACACTAATTACTCAGCCAAGTGCGCTGCCATCACCATGTCTGTTGGTGCAGCATTGTGTAGCAGATTGTCGCACTTTACTGTGAAATTTCCATGATAGAATTTATAGCTGACGATGACATCAGCAAAATTGTGATGTGTTATTATCATCCACGGTGACCCAGCTCCACCCTGTCACACACAGGACGGAGCACTGAAACACACATGATTTCATAGTAGTCCAAGGGTTATTATATTGTGTATTATTTAAGCATTTCGACAAATCTGTTCAAAGATTATTAAATTTTTTCTGACTCCCTTCTTCTTTTTGTACTCACATTGATTTCTTAAATAATACAGCACACAGTAATGTTGCCCAAGGCAGTCTTTATCAAAAACCTCCCAGACCAGTCACGTGGAGCTGTCCTTGGCTTAGCAATGCCAGCTGGATGAGTCAGCCCAGTGCATGGCATTAACACAAGCAGCGATTCCAGTGAAAGCTGCTACAACTGCTGTCAACATAAAATCAAGAGAGGACCAAATGCAGACTGAGCCCCGTTTATATCTAGAAGTCAGTGAAGATAATAGACTGCTATTCCACAGTTCAGTGCAGTCAATCCAAAACTGCATCTTTTCCAATACTGATTTTTTTCAGCACAGTTTATGGAAATTGGAAAAACCTGAGATGTGAGGTTCATGTGTAAATGTTCTCTCACCCTGGCTTGACTCCGGAATATTTATTCATATCTGTTGAAAAAAATATGTTCAATATGTTATTCATCTGTGTGGTTGTTGGTGGTTTGCGTTGCTATGGATGGATACAGCCATCTTGTGGTTTTCACCATGTGTCAGCATCACTGAGACCAAAGGTGGGATGATGAATTCTCTCACTTCCTGGCTGTATCCTTTGTCAGTGTCTGCTGTGTTCTTGCAACCTTCTTTTCAGCACAACTGATAACTCACACAGTGCTGTCTCATCACATACAGTCTACCGTTCTTGCACTCTTTTCCTTACCTCATCACTGTGATAACATGAAAAACATATATATATATATATATATATTCCATCAGTTAGCCTCATTAGCTGCCAGGATTTAGAGATGTCTGATCTCTCAGGGTCAGTGCCCAGCTGAGGGATCTTTGAATTGAAGACACTGTCAGAAAAGATAAATTATAGTATCATGTTGCTGTCAGAATCACTTTAATTTAGATATAATTGTACAGGAGTCTTACTTGGTTACACTGAGTGGAGAACTGCACAATATCAGTAACTGACAGTGACTGTAGTGAAATGTCAAATTAATCACTTTTAATATCACTGCACACCTTATATTAACAAAACAATGTGTCACCATGTATGGCGTTGTTGTTGCTATAGCTAAAAGTCAAAACAATTAGGTATTTTTATTTCTGCATTTTAGTATATTTAGTTGGTGATGTATTTTTTAAATTTGCACATGCTCATTTTCTTTTCTCTCTACTTATTTGCAGGAGGTTTTGCCATAGTTTTTTTGGTGCGGACTCATCAAGGCCTGCGTTGTGCACTAAAAAGGATGTATGTCAACAACGAACATGATCTGCAGGTCTGCAAACTTGAGATACAGATAATGGTGAGTAAGACAGTCCAGTACATTTCCTTTTCAACACTACTAAGAGATGGTGTTGTAAAAGCGGATTGTGTAGTTGTGCGTCAGGTGGCATCAGGAAAATGTAGCTATTGTAACATAACTTGGCACACACGGAAAAATGCAGAATTGACATTCAAATACTTGCTTTGATTTTCGGAACTTTGTGGTCTGAACGCGACTAACCCTCAATGCTTCTGTGTCCTGTGTACTTTAAGTACAAACACTGAAAATGATCTAAAGAAATACTCTTTGACCCAGGAATAGTGATATCCATTTTCTAACTGGAGTCCTTACCGTAAGTGAAACTGAACAGTTCCTGCAGCCACACCCTGGGTGGCATGACTATTGCTGGATGGTTATCATCATTACTTCCAGACCTTTGCCAGACTATCAGCATCTCTCTACAGATAAAAATAAACGGAATAGTTACAAACACAGATGTACTTTGTAAATTACTAAGCTAAATGTTTTGGAACTGTAAAATCTATAAAAGCTGGATCGCCGTTGTTTGTAAGTGTTGCTTTCTCTGTGTTTGTTTACACAGAGGGACCTGGTGGGCAACAAAAACATAGTTGGTTTCCTGGACTCCAGCATAACTGCAGTTGGAGCTGGCGACGTGTGGGAAGTTCTAATCTTAATGGACTTCTGTCGAGGTAAATCGGCCCACCCTCCATCCCTTTCTGTCCCTGTTGAATTCAAAGCTCCATTATCCTCGGCTCCTCACAGCATCCTGTTCTGTTTGAAGGCAAATATGCAACTGATAGCCGTCGTGGTCAATAGAACTTCTGTTTCAGTCGATATATAACTGAGTGGTGTTATTTATAGAAAGTTCAAATTTAACATTACTGTGTAGTTGATGCCTCTGTAGGAGTCGAGTTAACAGAGTTCAGAGAACTTCTTATGTGTAAACTTAACTTTAAAAAAACATTCCACTACAGAAAATGTTTTTGAAGCTATCTTATGCTACATGCACCAACGGCAGTGTTGAAGTAACCAATTATAGTAACAAACCCATCCTTTCATTTTTCTTCATCATGCTTTTTATTTTTCATTTTTAAATGTGTAAGTTTATTGCACTGTAGAAACTATTGCAGAGACACACATTACATACATGTGAAATATTTGGCTGACCTCTTTCAGAAGTGCCATACACATTTTCAAAATATAATAACAATTAGATAAATCAAAGCTTTTGTATTTATTGTAGATATAGATATCCTTTTAACCCTTGTTATAACTACTGATTTAAAAAAGTATTTTTCAGATACAAATGGACAAAAGTTAAATATATAATCTTTCATAAAAGATATGTACTGATAGCCATTAGGTAGCAATCATTTTAACTTGGCACCAACTGACATTTCATAGACTCTTAGTTGACTTGGTTGTTCAATGCAGGTGGGCAGGTGGTTAATCTAATGAACCAGCGGCTACAGACAGGCTTCACCGAAGCCGAGGTGTTACAGATCTTTTGTGACACGTGTGAGGCGCTCGCTCGTCTGCATCAGTGCAAGACTCCAATCATCCATCGAGATCTCAAGGCAAGTCTAATTCATTTCCCAATGTACTCATACTACTCACTGCATAAGGCTAGCTAATCACTGGCCACACTAATTACTCGTAAGTAATTTATCGTGACAGCTTTGTTTAGCTCATGTACTATCAGTTCTGACAGGTCTCCTCTTGTCTTGTCTTCATGTAGGTGGAAAATATTCTTCTGCACGATCGGGGACACTATGTGCTCTGTGATTTTGGAAGTGCCACTAACCGCTTCCAAAACCCTCAGACAGAAGGGGTGCCAGTCGTGGAGGAGGACATCAAAAAGTGAGTTTTCTGAGCTTTTTTGTACCTTTTTCTTTTTTTCTTTTTATTCAGAAGCTCATTGGTTCTGCTCTTAAACCAGGTACACTACTCTGTCATACCGCGCTCCAGAGATGGTCAACCTCTATGGTGGAAATATCATCACAACAAAGGCAGACATTTGGGTGAGAAGGATAGTGTTCAGTAACACTATGCTACATTATGATGACTGTATGATCACATTAATGCGCTGTGATAATCACATGTGCGTTAGTAAGGACTGACTTTCTAAACACAGACTCACATGGAGTGTGTTGAATCTCTTTTCTGTACAGGCCATGGGTTGTCTACTCTATAAGCTGTGCTACTTCACACTTCCGTTTGGGGAGAGCCAAGTGGCTATCTGTGATGGAAGTTTCACTATCCCAGACAACTCCCGCTACTCCCAGGACATGCACTGTCTCATCAGTGAGTAACCCTGTTCCTCATCCTATACACATATGTGCTTCCTATGTATGTGCAGTTACCGCCACATCCTTTTTTTGTTGATTTCTCAGGATACATGCTGGAACCTGACCCAGATATGAGACCAGACATCTACCAAATATCCTACTTTGCATTTAAACTGGCTCGACGAGAGTGTCCAGTCTCAAATGTACATGTAAGTCACCATGGCAAGAGGGGTGGTAGCAATTTGAGAAGAGACTATGCTGTAGGGTTCACCGAGTCAGCTCTTTCTTTTTTTATGTATCTCACGTACAGTGGTTTCAGTTGTCATGTTGCTTTGTAAGGAAAGTAATTTAGGGTATAATGATATTGAAGCGAAGCTGTGCTTTTTAGCATTTGCCATTTGGCTACCCTCCATTCATTGTGCCCTTTTTAATGCATTAACAAAGTAGCTCAGCACTTCTTCTGATTCAGATAAATTTTTGACCTTACCCCTTTAAGTACTAGATAGTAGGATATAATGATGCATTCATGGAAGCTGCAAATTGCTACTGGAGTGAACGTTTTCTTCACAGAAATTAAATAAAAATTGCAAATCCCCTTATTATTGTAGAATTCACCTATTCCTGCAAAACTTCCTGAGCCTATCAGAGCCAGTGAAGCAGTGGCCAAAAAGAGTCAAACCAAAGCCAGGTGAGTGAAAAGCAAAGCATTTTAGTGTTATCGTTGTAAGAAACTTCTACATTACTAGTCAATTTTCTCTTTTTCTTCCATCAGGCTAACAGACCCCATTCCTACCATGGAAACCTCAATTGCACCTCGGCAACGGCCCAAGGCTGGCCAGGCTCAGCCCCAGCCAATATCAGGCATTCTTCCGATCCAGCCAGCTCTCACCCCACGCAAGAGACCCAATGTGGCTGCTGGAGCTCCCCAGCCCACAGGTATAAGTAGCACTGTGATACCTCTGTGTGTCAGGATTAAGACCATTCTTACTAGGGAATAGGGGCCTGCGTTTTTCACTTTACTCAAAGTGACATCATGTATTGATTCAGCATAGTGAACTGCTCAAGAATTTGACTCTAAAGCTTATCAAGGGCTTGTATTCCCAGTGGATCAATTAGCCCATTCTTAAAAGGCTTTTAAGTTTCTTTTTATGAGTCCTTTGACTTCCACACTTGAGAGATGAGAGGGCCATCCATCTGTGGCCCAGAGACGGAATAGATGGTGGCGTGATGTTCCATTCATTACAGCAGCGTTTTATTTTCCTCTCACTCATCAACTCACTTGTCTGCTGGGTCTCCAACCAAGTAGTGTTTTTTGGTTTTAAAAGCGCCCAAAAAGCAATAAACACTATAAAGAGAAAATACCCAAAATATTTTTACAACACGTCATGGGTTTGTGTACTTGACAGTTGGATGAAAACAATGTGGTTCCATTTTAAAAGATCATTTTTACGTGATAGCGTTAGCTCTATGTTCTTCTTATTTTTCTCCCTTCTAGGTGTTGGTCTCAGTGTCCCAGCTGCAGCTGCTGTCCAACAGGCTCCTGCTACACAGGCTGCACCGCAGCCAGCTCAGCCAGCCAACATGCAGCCGCAGGCTACAACGCAGCATCAGCTGCTCATGAAGCAACAGCAAGTCTCCGCCTTCTTAAGTCCACAGAGTAACCAGCAGGTAGGCATCCAGGATGGTGGAACATTTTCTGGCATGGGGCAGTCTAATATTCAAATCAGAATTCTGTTTCCGAGCTTTTTGGGCAGATATTTTCAGGAAAAATGTTTGGAACTAACTTGGGGAATAAATGTTCCTTTTTTTTACTTAATAAAAAGCCCTGTGTCTTGACTGGTTTTATGGACCATTTATAAAACATGGTAATTGTCAACAAATGCATTATTTTGATCTGAGCTGTGACAACAATACAGACACAGTTTGAATTATGAGTTTGTTCAGCTACCTGCTTCAATTGACAATGTCAATATCCATTGAATAACACACACAATACTATACCACACACAGATTGCTGTATTGAGTAGGTAATGAGCCATAATCTTAAAACGCTGCTTGTTTGTTTAGCTAGGTATCTGTTTATATTCTGGTTCAGACTCTAAAATGCAACTGCTATGATTTCTTTTTAATGCTTTCAATTCAAGCATCCATGAATGGACTGTGACACCTCTGATTAATCTCTCTGTTATCATTTTTAGCTTGAGCCGGCCTGTTTCAGGGACAAAATACTTGTTTTATAACCTAAAATGTTGTGAATATCTTGTCACCCTCCTTCCTCCATTTCTATTTCTCTGTGTCTGTCTCCCTCCCCATTCCTGCATTTTCTCTTGATTTCCATTGTGTACTGTCAAAAAGGTAGAAAAGAAACCCTAAAAAAGTATGGTATAAAAGGCTGCTGCACGTGTCATCATGACAAAATGGACCTTCCTCATGCTTGGCTGTGTGGTATTCCTATGTAGCACCAACTGATACAGAGCCTCCACCACCAGCAGCAGCAACAACAACAACAACAAACAGCATCTCAAGCGTCTACCCTGCTGCAGTCCAAAGTCAAGCCTGTTCCTCCAGGTGTTACCCTGCAACTGCAACACCAGCAGCATGTAGTCCATGAAACAGCAGCTTCTCATCTGACCCCCATCCCTGAGTCTGCAGTCGTTGGTCCTGCAGCTGATCCAGAGGTCGCGGTAACATCCTACTCCTGCTGCCGTCTGCTGCTCTTTTGGGCGAGGGCGTTGATTACCAGCTTGTCTCTAACCAATCCCATCTGAATTTTTACTTTTCCTCTTCTGGGGCACAGGGAAGGCAGGCATGGTCTCACAGAATATATTAAATATGTCAGTGTGAATGCCATGTAGCTAGAAATGCTTCCTTTAATGCCACTTTTATTAGAAAGACAGTGCTGCAGTTCATCATCATGTAATAACCAAATCATTTAGTGTTGCATTCTGCTTGTTTCAACCGTCAATATTTATTTTTCATACTTTGTCCAACCTACTCTGTGTATTTTGCCAAAAAAGCTTAGGTTGAGCAATTTGTCAGTAAACTCTCAATTACCCTGACTACTTTCTTCCCTTTTTCCATAACAGTTTCTCTGTTGTTTTGTGGTTGTGGTTTTGAGAAATGTATAATGAGTCTTCTTTTTCAGATTTTCTTTTTTTCCAGTGGATCTTGCTTGCTTGGTTTCTGAATGTTTGGGGGTCTGAATTGTTTGTTTCTCTTCGTGCACTAAACAGAAATTCTTTCTGTTGACATCAAGGTCTGTTGACATTTTCCATCATATTTACCCCTCTTTATCGTTTTCTTCTTATAGACTGCTGCCCGAGGGATTCACAAAGTCGGCTCATTGACACCCCCCTCATCGCCAAAGATGGCCCCTAAGAGTGGCCACAGACGTATCCTGAGCGATGTCACTCACAGTGCCGTGTTTGGGGTCCCAGTCAGCAAGTCCACGTTGCTACTCCAGGCAGCCGCAGCTGAGGCCAGCCTCAATAAGTCTAAGTGAGCAGAATTAACTTGCTTCAGTGATCTGAGGATGAACTGTCCTTTCATTGCACTCAGTGAGCTGAAAAGGGCAATAGACAGTCCATTCATATGACAGAACCCCAAAGGAGGATAAACGACCCTTTTACATCCCAGAGAATCCATCTTAAGAAGAATCACTCGATTCAGTCTTTAAATAACTCTGGTCGCTCACTCTTATTTGCATACATCAGTAGGCCAGTGTCCACAGACTAAACAGCCATGGTCAAATTTGAGTGTACACTCTTACACTTGTTTATGTTTACACCTCTGTGTACTGCAGATCAGCCAGCACTACTCCCTCTGGCTCCCCTTGCTCGTCCCAGCAGAGTGTGTACCATCCAGGTGATGGGGACGCCCAATCGGCTCTCACTGCACCCAACACTCAACCCAGCTGGAACCCATTTGGAGACGACAACTTCTCCAAGCTGACAGCAGAGGAGCTGCTAAACAAAGACTTTGCAAAGCTGGCTGAGAGTAAGTTCAGCTTGTGCACTGCCTACTTGCACCTGCAGCTTTGGTAAAACAGTTGTGTGATCTAATCATGGTTGTTACTTTGTTTTTGCACAGCAGCTGCACCAGGAGAGAAGGTTACAGGCTCCAATGAAAATCTCCTTCCAGGGCTTAATGCATTTCCAGGTAATGCTTTGCCTAATTTACCCCCATTGTGCTGTCTCATTGCTTTGCACACTTTATTTCCCAAAAGGGTTCACTTTGAGTGATATCGGTCAACAAATGGACATTTCTCTCGGTATCTACATGCAACAACTCCATTTTGAGAGAAGTGGAATTGAACCATTTAGCTGGATTTTGTCCTCTTTGTGTGTTGCTGTCTAAACGTAATGTTTACAGTTGCCATAAAGGTTAGCAAGTTTTCTCTATGCCCTTGTCCCATACACTCTCTTCTTCTGTTGTTCACATTCTTATGTTCCTTCATTTGTTTTCTTCCATCTTTATTCACTGTGCGATGTTAAGCTGAAAGATCTGCCGACATCATGAGTGCAGGTTCAGCGTTGTTGACTGTCCCGGACTCTTTAAATACCCTCTCCCTGTCTGACACCACAGGTAATTTTCTTGTCACAACATGACTCAGAATGAGCCGTGTTTTTGATTCTCTGAGGTCTTAGGCTCCTGTACAAATATATTCTTAGAGCTTATGAGTCACTTTTTTTATTTACTGAAGTAGTTTCCTGGATATCACACCTTCCAGAGGTTAGTTTAAGAGCGCTAGTTTTGTACACGGTCTTATCTTGTTGACTTAGCGAGCAGCCTCACAGTGGCTCCTTGTCAGCTTTCATGAATAGAGACCGTAGCTACAGCTAGGCCGCATCTCATTTGCAGATCTGTGCTTTTGCAGTTGCCTGGCAACGTGAAGGACAAATTCTCCATTGTTAATTGGATTGCCTTACTGCTGGAGGAGCCTGCTCACCAGTAACCACTAAGAACAAGAGAAAGTTAAGCATGCTGCCTTGATGAAATGATGACCCAGCCTTTTATGTTTTCCTCAGTTTAGCCTTTAGCCCCTTTGAAAGTGCATGCCTCTTAGCTGTGCAACCTCTTTTGTGTAGTTGCTGTCTCAGGCCTGAACAGAGAGGATAAAAATGTTGAAGCTGTTGCATAAGCAGGGTGTGGTTAATCTTCTCTACCCAGCCTAAGCTGTCCCTTTGACACTCTCTGTATCGCTCAAATGGGATGCACACACAAGACACAAGTCTGACTTCTGCTGATGGAGCAGAGGGTTCCATGTGAGCAGCAGCCCACATTATAGCACACTGTAAAGCATTTTTAACATTACATATGTTCTTTATTTGACTTTACTGGAAGAATTAGCTTTTTGACATTTAGCATTTGGAAAACGTTTTCATCAGTGTTGGCCTCTTTCCTATAGTGAAGGAGGCAAAAGGTCACATCTGCTGTGCCATTTTCTGAGCCAACACATTCCTTGTCTAAGACCCCATTTTGCCCCATAGCAGTTTCCTGTAAGTATGAGCTGCAGTGAAAAGTCAGTAACTTGTCGTTTCATGCATGGACTGTATTTAATCAAACCAGTAATGTTTTATCAGTTTAAGAACATAGTAAAGTTTTTATGCTGAAGGTTGTGGTAAAGCAAACTTAACACAAATGTCCTCTGCTCATTTGTCTGCACCGGTCCTAAAATGAGTTGAGATGGTTGGCATGTGGACAGCGACCACAGTGCATCGGGGCAATCCAGGACCCCTGTGAAGAAAACCACTGATTGCTGTGGCTTGTTTTGTATAATTGAATGTTTGATGTTCTGAATAATCCTGAATGTTTTCTGCAGTAACTCTTTGGTCCCATAATTCTTCTGGTAAAGGATGGTAGCGGTTTGTCCTTTGAATGCACGGATTCACTCGGCTTACTGGTCTTGGAGTGTGTGGCTGAGAACTAAATAAACTAACAAATACTCATTTTATCATTTAATTATTGTTTCATTGAAGTAATCTGTTTTTGAGTCATGTGAATGTAAAATTACCTTAAAATGTTTACATGGTGGTCTTCGTCATCCTCCTATTGTTTCTTTTTTTCCTCGACTGTATTTTGCCCCTAAAACTGTAGGCAATTTTATGTTTACTGTATTATAAATATTACTAACTGTAAATATCCTCACTCATTTTGTCCATATTTAATAATTCCCACATTTCTAGAGTTTTGTATCTCTTTAGTTTTTTGCTCCTTTTTTTATTTGTATGCAAAATCCTCCCTGATCGCCTTTTTGTCTCTCTTGCCGTCTGTCCATTTCCTCTCTCTGGCTCGCTCACAGAGAAGCTGATTGAGGGACTGAAGTCCCCTGAAACTTCTCTGCTGCTCCCCGACCTCTTAACCCTGGCTGACCCCTTCAGTAGTTCTGCAGAAAGCTCCACCAATGGTACTAGCTCTGTTTTTGCCCCCTGCCTCGCCCTAATATTCCCCATCTGCTCTGCATGCGTTTTCTTTGCCTTTTTTCTTCTCTTTCACTCACATCGTCATGAAGCCCGAAAGACCCACTGGAGGACGGAGTAAAGTGTTTTCCCTACTAATGTAATCTATTTTCTTTTACATTACTAATTTACCTTTCTTTGTGTCTCTGTTTTTCCACTTGCTGTCTCCATGCAGCAAAGGCAGAGGTGTGTGTGGATTCACTGATTCCTGGTTTGGAAGCCCCCCAGGCCCAGCTACTTTCAGGCCAACCAGAGCTCATCCCTTCAAGCATGCCAGGTTAGCATCCTGCACCACAGGATGTAAAGAAATAATTGTTTCCAGTTGTGGTCACGATGCCCCTGACTGTCACTAGTGGATATCATCTTGACCTGAGGTTTTTATTGAGAGATTTTTACGACCGCAGTCACAAGCTAATTTATCTTTGACACTGTTCCAGATCACGCTGTCCTGGGAAAAACACTGCAAGCACAAAATAATTTTGACCTGTTGCTCTTTCAAAATGGCAGCTAACTTCAGTGACAAGAACAGATGCTGTAGTGTAGTGAGGTTTTTTTAGGGCATGAAACCAATATTTCATTATCAATGCTGATCTTATCTAAAATGGACCAGAGTCTACATTTTGTGGCAAACATGTAGGTTTTGGACTCATGGCTACTGATGATTATATACTTTCAAAGATAAAAGAGATGAACTGTTACTAACAAAATGCTATTTCCTCTGCTCTTCAAGCTGACAATCTTCTTTTTTTTGCTGTAACCCCATGTCCCTCTGGCTTTGCTTCGTCCTGTCTCAGACTCTCTCACTGGGGAGGACTCTCTGCTGGGTTGCGATCTGTTATCTCATACTTCTCATGGAAACCAGTCTGTTTCTGGTCTCCCTACCTCCTCCTCCTGTTTCTCTGCTCCTCCTGGCTCTGGATCCTGTCTGGAGGAGTTGCCGGCTGGTCAGACAGCTTCTGGTAAGGCCCCCTCCTCCCTTGCAGCACCCCTCCACTAGCCTTGTGTCTGCTGGGTGTCTCGGCCCGTGAAACCATCTCACACTACAGATCCTTCCAAAAACAGGAGGGCCTATTCAAAAAGTGACACATTCCACACATTAAATGACAGCTTTACAGACCCTTGACTCACTTTTAAAAAAGCCAAAAGCCACCTAAAATGCATGGCTTTTAAAAACTGTGACTGCCCTGGCTCCATCTATTTTTAATCAACTTGCATCCTCCTTTCTTTTTGGTTTTTTCTTTGGCTAAGTTAACTTATTTCCCCCTCCATCATTCCTTCACTTCCTCTTCCTTCACCGCAGACTCTACTTTCCTCATGTCGTGTGGGGAGAAGGGCAATGACGACGAGTTTGACCCTATTCCTGTGCTCATCTCCAAAAACTCAAATCAAGGTAAGAGGTTAACAGAATCCCGAGATGAGCACTCACACCTGCTGAGGCCCAGACAATGAGCTCCAAAGATGAATGATTTATCCCCTAATTCACTTACCACAGCTGTTTCCTGTGACTGCTGATGTGAGAAGTCTTGTATGGGTGTGCTTGTCACATTAAGGCTTTTTATCCCATCAAGTTCTCACATTAGTCATCTCTTCCTCTCTTTTGTTCCTAATGTTACACTGCCAGTGATTCTCCGCCTCGCAGGTGTTTGGCTCTTTTGTAGTTTATCTCTTGAAAGTCTCCTCATGTTAGAATGGCATCCCCTTACTCTCCCCCTGTAATGATGCAGCTGTATAAATTATCTCAGCTCACTCTCTGCCTGTTTCTCTCTCTCTCTCTCTGCCCCCCCGTTCATGCATCTCTCTGCTCTGCCATCATTTTCCCTTCATCTCCATCAACTCCTCGCTCTTAATTTCTCCATACAATCTCTGTTAATATTACTTATTCTTTTGCTTGTTTTTCACAATCTCCCTCGGCTCTTCCATGTCCATCTCTGTCTCTGTCTCTCTCTCTTTCTGGCACGTTTCAGGTGGTCACTCGCGCAGCAACAGTGGCAGTTCAGAGTCCAGCATCCCCAACTTGGCCCGCTCCCTTCTGCTGGTGGATCAGCTCATCGACCTCTAGAGGGGGTGGGAGAGGTCGAAGGGGCAGTGTGCAATCCTAGGAGGGAGGGTGGGGGATAAAGATGGGGAAGCAGAGGCACTTAATGTAGCACCTTTATGAAGTGAAACAGAGGAGCCAGCATAGATTGGTTCAGTTGAACCTTTCTTTTTATGTGCCTCCTTGGCCTCAACTCCATCTCTAGTTGCCTGATAAGCTGGTTTCATATATCTCTGCTGGCCATTGACATTCCCACGCTGGTAAAAAAAATCTTTTCTTATCTCATCAATGCCTGAGCATATCGTCTGCTTCTGTCCCGCCTACACCATGGTCTTCCTCACGCTTTCCTCATACTTGCATTAATATCCCTCATTGAGCGCACCGGCATGGTATTCGACTTTCATCGTATACACAAGTTAAACTGCTTGATCACAGCTGCATCGTGTTCACTTTGTGTACTCGTTCAGGGTTGAAGCTTTATTTGAACAAGCCACCTTCAGAGGCATGCTTATTTGTGTCAGGGGTCTGACAAAAGAGTGAGATGTCAAAATGTTGTAGACCTCCAGGATAACGTGATGCACGTTCCTGTGAAAGCTTTGAACTAAACTATTGACCAAACAAAGTCGCACCCTGACGGGAACCACTGAGAGCTGTTTGCACTGATTTAACTAGTTCGTAAAGAAAAGAAACATCAGCTTTGGGCAGTCTTTACAGGTTTCTCAAACCGTTGTGCTTTACTGTACTGTGCAAGGACAATTAGACTGCCTTTTTCAAGCATTTTGTTTGGATATGATCTCAGTGCACACAAATAGTGTGCGCCATTTCAAATCTGTTCAGTTCTGTGCTGCTATTCCCTTGTAGACCAGTAACCATGTTTTAACCGCTATTTAGCTAAGCTAAGTTAGTAAATATATTAAGAACTGCAGCTTCTGCATAACTGTATATTGTCACAACTTCCTGGATGTTAAGCAGCATGATATTTCTCCTAAAACCACACTTGTAAATCTGTCACTTGATGATGTCTTGAAATCCTGAAACTAGTGAAGTCAGTGTCAACGTGGCTGATTCATTCGGCTCCATTACCATGGCAGGATGCTATCATCGTCCGCTTTACCTACAACACTTCGTAAGACCACAAAATTGTATGTGTGCATTTTATAATGACATCTTTTTATGTGTAGGCTCATGCGCTTACCATCTTTGACTCATTGTCAAGATAAGCACACACAGCAGCAACAAAAGGAAATCAAATTATTTGACCTATAGCCATGCCAAAGCTAAAAGGAAAGACTTTATTATTATGCTATGTCTGCCATGTGTCAGTCTGCTCTCAGGGTCAGTGAAGATGAGTAGATTTTGAGCAGCATACCACTGTTGTAGAGAGGGGGGTACAATGTAGATTTCATTGAGTTATTTTGTATAGGTAGGTACAGTGCTAACAAATAAGCTTTACATGAACATTTCCCCCTCCTGTTAATGTCCTCCCTGTCTTATGTAGCCAATCTTTATTACCACATACGTAGAGGTCACTCTGCCTTTGTGACATTCATCTCAGCCTGAAAAGAAATTCAGATAAAACTCCTTTATATGTACATAAAATCACTTTAATGCTCTCGTCAGCACTGGTAAAAGTAGATGTTTTTTTTCAGTGTGTCATATTTAAAGGCATTTTGTCGATCATGGTATGATGAATACATGTGACTGTTTTTGATAGTGCTTTAGAATGAACGTATGAAATATGTAAAATATATAAGGATATATAGATTTAAAAAATATTTGTGTATGAAGCTGTATTTAAGAGTGCAAAAATGTTGACCCTCTCCTCTGTTCATAGTCCTCTGTCTTTTCTCTCCGTTCACGTCAAGCATTCAGCTAGTGCTTTTGTTTTAGACGTTGTCATCGATACAAAGTGCTTATGACTCACCCGACTCTGTAGTATTCTCCACTACAGTTCTTTACATAATACCTGTACTTGGAAGTTACTGTATATTACTGGAACAGGCAACAAAACAGAGCTAATGGCGGAATTTATATCCTGATATCTTTGTTCTCTTTCATTTGGCCGACGATCATAAGAAAGGCTTGTGTGAATTAAAAAAGCAGCTGTATAAAGTTGTTTTACATCTGATCACAATCACTACAATTGCAATGACTGCATTACATCTGTAATGTCAAAATCCCGCCAAGTATTACCTTTCATTTTGGCATTTCACTAGCCAAGGAAGGTCAATCGCATAGGCATAAGTCTCTTTTTATATATATCACCTTAGATATGTATATACAAACAGAAAACAGTACACATTGCCTGATTAACCATATATGCTTAAAGTTTGGGACATAAATAGCTTTCTCCTTCACCTCCCCTCAGTATGACATATTGTAAAGATCACAGACATCGACAGTACTGAAAGAATTGGCATGGGTAAATAAAACTATGCTTTTTTTCTTTCCATCTAATGTTAAGTAATTTGCATTTTTGTGGCTAATCTATGCAATCCTACAATATTGCTTCATGTTCTTATCAGACACTACAGCGATGTATCCTGTAGAGTTTAGCCTTGGCCGTATAGAGTTTTACTTGTGTTGCTGTGTGAAACCAATGTACTTGTTGTGCTGGTTGGGTTTATATGGTGGCAATTATAAAAATGACTTTAATTATATCAAAATGTTTGACATGATTTGGCAGATGTCCATATGTCAAAGCAGGACCGTTATGGAGTGTGTACTTCTATTTTTATGAATTAAGGTCAAACAAAGAGAGACACTGAATAAAACTCATTAATGTGAATGTAAATTAAGACTCTTTGGGTCACATTATTTGATTTTATCCTCGGAAGAGCAAAAGAGCCGACTGACGTTAATGAAGTGAAGATTCATTCTTCTATATTCATTGTTTTATTTAGTAGACGGATCATTTGTCCTTCTGGGAACCAAATTAGATTACTACATACACACAGTTAAGCTTTAAATTCTTCCAGTGTTTTTTAGGTTTTGTTTCTTGCTACCCCTTCATATCTTAATTACCATACTGCCTGTATTTTATGTGATTTCAGGCCAGAGACTTTGGGTCCCTGAATTGTGTTCCTTTTTGTTAGATTGTACCATAGATGGACTGTAGAGTCTATAAGTCGTATTATGCGTAACTGATTGCTATAAATGTGGTAGCTGTTGTTCCACATGATTACATTAGCAGCCTCACTGTTTGTTGTTGTTGTTGTTGTTTTGGTAGTCAGGTCTGACTGGTGAGATGATCTGTAGGCCACTTTTCAGTATGAAATGGGCTGTGAACAGTTTAAAACAGACGAGTGACCCATGAAGTAAAACAAACGTTTCCTCTAATGGCTGCAACTAACATCTTCCCAAGAGCTGCCAGTTAACAGCTGCTGTCTACATTGCTGAGGTAAGACTGTTCTGTCTGCTCATCTGTGCAAACCTGTCTGTCCCTAATTACCTCTACTTTTGCTGTGAAGGCTCTTTGTCCTTGTTTCCACAGACCTACTGACTCCCTCTGAGCTGCCTCTACCTCAACACAATCAATTCTAACTAAACGCATAAACAGCTGTCACTGTTTCCCACAACACGAGGAACTGTTTTTGGAGGTTTAAGATAGCTGTGCTGAAACTCATTTGTGGAAACAAGATGAATTGATGTTGTAATGGTAGCACTGGCTAGTTTTGTCTGTATTATGTGACTTGTTCAGAGTAGAATGTGTCTGTATTGTGGTAGTCTTGTGCTGGTGTCTCACTGTTGGGTCGTTCTCACTGATTCTTCAGTGGTTACAGATGTTAGAGATGAACCATCGGTCATGTAGTATGTCGCGCGTGGTCGAGGTTTGATGGTCTAGTCGATAAATAAGCAGCTGGACTGCAGATGGTAAAGTTTCTTATTACAAAATTTGTACAGTCTAACGTTTTTGTTCACCTCTGATGCGTCTTTCTTCATCTCTGCTCTCTAATACAGATGTGCAAGGAGAGAGTAATGGCTACTCTGTGCTTGGTGAGGGACAAGAGACCGAACCTCCAGAAGAAGACCCTCAAGCAAATGATGGATGTGTGCACTCCAGCGAAGAAGACGAGGAGAAGGAAGCCCACACGGAAGAGCAGCAGGGTGAGGAAGCCATTGAGAGTCATGTAGTAGCCCATGACTGCAGCGGCTCCAGACCTCTGTTGCTGGACTCTGATGATGAAGAAGAACAAGCACCTCAGTTAGCCCTCCACTCATCACCGCACTCCAGTGTAGCACAAACACAACCATCTGATACCTTCCATCAACCTACTCCAAGCACCTTTGCTCACAATAATTCCCAGCATGTACATGAGCCAACAATGGGGCCTGAAGTTGCTGCAGATGTTTTTGCAAAAGCCCCCTTTCGGATTGGGCAAGAAGAGGTGGCCGATGTGTTTGCCAATGCTCCGTTTCCACGTGCCCTCCTTTCAGCTGAGCTGCAGCTCGATGTATTCTCTCAGGCTCCCTTCGGAAAAAGAAAGGAGGCTACAGGAACTCAGCCCAAGACCTCACATCCTCACGCAGCTGGAGTTCATCCTGTAACCCCTGATCAAGGAGTGTTGGGACAAGTTGCCCAACAACCGTTCCGCCCACAAGCTCTGGCCAAATATTCCCGACACTTTGAGGGACCTGTGCCCCAGCAGCCAGTAGCAGCTCATAGAGTAGTGTCTAACGTGAGCAAGCAAGCCACTGTGGCTTCAGTCCCTGTTGGACCTCTTCACTCATGGACCTCAGAAGTGAGCGCTGTAGACCCTTTCGTCTCTGCACCCTTTCACCTTAAGGCACCGCAAGAAAAGCCCTGAACACGCAGGGCAGTGGGTATCAGCGCCACTGAATTATGCAAACTATAACAGGCATACTGCATGCTGTCACCAGTGCTGCAGCTGGACTGCAGGCCTGCATGAATCTCATTCTTAACTGGCCCCAAGTAGTTCTGATAGTGCAAGGTCATCTTTACACTTGAATGCTCCGCTACAGTAAGAAAACTGACATCATTCTCAGACTCCTTGTCACTCTTTATTTTTCTGCCACATTCTTTTACCTTTTTGAATTGTCCTAAAACCTTCTTGGTACGTACATCTACACAAAGACAATATGGTGGTCAAGCATTTGATTGCTTTCTTGCCTACCTCAGTTTCATTTTGTGTCATCACCACACTACCACACAGTGAGGGAGTTCATAGATCATCTGCAGCTTTTGGCGGTTCCTTAATCTTTGAGCTTTACTGTGAAACCATGATCTGATAACACCTCATTCCTCCATTGTATTAGTTCTCAGAAGATCATAACTTTACAGGAGCTTGGAAAAGGAAAAAGACACAGTATAGCACAAATGTATAAACAGCCTTACAATTATGCCATCAAAGTCAGTAGTTTTAAGTCTTTTGGCCTTTTGTTATGAAGCAGGTGCTGGAAAATGACATGTAGACATTTCATGGATAACATTTGTTGAAATGAAATGTAACTTTTTTGATTTGGTTCCAAAATGTTTGCATTTTTGTCGTGTATTATGTTTGTGGTCACTGTCCTGTCTGATGGTGGAATATCAGCGTTTATTCTATGTAATGTACAAACCGCATATAAATGTTAGGCATAGAAAATACAGTAGTTCCTATGTTATACAACTATAGAAGATTCACTTTTCTATTTCTCAGATGATATCTCTGAAGCCTTACACTCTTACAGTACTTCCCTCCTTCCACATCAAACAGCATAAATCACAATTGCCTTTTGTGCCCTCCTAAAAAAACTGCTGCATTTACATCATTTTATTGCACTTGCATTCACCACCAAATACTTGCGTACAATCATGTGCAACTTCCTTTTGCTGCCTGCAGTACGCTAATGCACCAAGATGTTCATTCACTTCTGTAATGCATTCTATCGTAGGCAATCTCTATAAACTCCAAATGTGTAGTAACTGTGTCTCACTTACAAACAACTGTAGTGAATACTTTAACTGCAGCTGCTTTCCTGCAGTCACACAAATGTCTACAGCACTCATGCTTAGCAGTTCCAGTCAGGGATTGTAATAGTAGTATCTTGTAAGTGAGATCTTTAATGGTGACTGATGGCATTCCTTTTGAATTTATTTCCATCGCCATTTGGGAATATTTTATTGTCTCTGTGCTTTGTAAAATCATGGAACTCTTTTTGGTTCCCGCCATGGCACTTTTAAGAAAGGGGATCCAACCTGTTTCAACCCAAAGTTTAATTCATGTATTCCTCCGTTGCAATGTAAAATCCTCAGTTTTCCTTTCTTTTTGAAGTGTACAATCTTTTTATTTTATTTTATAAATGCTCACTTTTCTCGCCCGACTTGTATACATGAAGGTTGCACATGGTCACTGACACAGAGTCAGGGTTCCCTAAGAATGTGTTTTGATTGTAACACAGCTGTAAAATGTATTTCAATCATTATTGTATTGGACGTCTATGGAGGATTCGACAGCTGATGATGTTGATCAAAAACAACGAAATACTTGTTATGCTGTACAGCCTGCCTTTGAAAACTGTGTTGTAAGTCATTAAAAAAACTATTAAATGAATGTAAATCACATTTTGCACAGTCTTTGGTGTTATTTACCGTGTGTGTGTGTGTGTGTGTGTGTGTGTGTGTGTGTGTGTGTGTGTGTGTGTGTGTGTGTGTGTGTGTG
>JAVQJL010073797.1:0-20991 GCA_036024295.1 Nannoperca obscura | reverse complement strand
CACACACACACACACACACACACACACACACACACACACACACACACACACAGCTGTAGTGTGAGCAATTGGAAGCCAGCATCTGTTGTGTGTGATGAGAATGAATAGGGAGTTCACAGTGATGATAATGATAGCGGGGCAGCTCGATGGCTTTCAAAGTAAAACCATCCACATGTTGTTTTGTCCAATGTCACTCAGGTCACTGTCTCCCTCCGCCCCCGCCTGTCTATCCTCATTCAACCCATCAGCGGCTAACAGCATTCTATAGAAGCATAAGGAGCAACCCTGGAGTTTCTGAATCACAGAGCTGGGATGTAACTGTGGTGAAACTTTTCTGTCATTGGATTAGCTTTATTAGATCATGCTGAACAGCATTCAATACAGTCCACTAATATTAGTGCAGGGTGGTTATAGAGTGCGCCAGATTGAATAGGTTACAGGGCGTTAAGAAATATGGCTGTATTTCATTGTACGCACTCACCCACACACGCGAGCTACACACACATCCTAGAGTGAGTGGGATGTAAGGAGGCCCAGGTGTTGGCATAGCTAATGAAGCATGGCGCCACCTGGTATTCAGAATAATGACCTGTGACACACACCCATCTCTATCAAACATCTGTCTGGAACAAGGGCAGAGAGAGGGGTGGGAGACGGGAGGAAGAGGGATCAGGTGAAGGAGGGGAAAAGGCAGTTGGAGGTAAAGAAGACAAAAGAGGGAAGATGAAACGGATGAGCACGAGATGAGCGTGCCTTACCTTCAGCATACTGCAGCAAAAGGAAAACCGAGTCTTCAGAGACGATGAACTTCCTCAGCTGCACCATGTGGGGCACAGAGTGAGGCATGATGGTCCTCTTAGTGCGCCGACAGTCACTGCTCTTCCTCAGACCCTGCATTAAGAAGGGAGAGGAAAAGGAGGGAAGACATTAAAGGTGAAGTAAGCAAGAAAACAGAATGTGCATTTGAGGACAAAAGGAGAAAAGGAAAATTAACCCAAATAAAGAGGGCAAAGGAAGAAGAGAAGGAAGGTGAGTGTTTTAGTTTGTGTGTAGAATAAGGTGTAAAATAAATGAGGAGGGGAGTGTGGCAAAGGAGAAACCTCCCATTAAAGAGGTGCCAGCTAAGCCTCATGGCAACCCAAAGTCACTGGATTCATCAAGCCACATACAGCGCGTGACTTTAACAGAGCCGCACAAATCTATCAGCGCTACACGTAAAGTTCACATTGGCTGGGAGTGGGTGTAGGTAGGTGTGTGTGTGTGTGTGTGTGTGTAGTCATCTGTGCCTGCACTGTGCGTTGGCATCTGGCACACGTCTCACACCTGAGAGCAGAGGAGCTGACAGGGATAGGCCCATTAGAATCAATTACACCGGTCACACACAGGGGCTTCTGGCACACTTCACACCTACACTTACAGTCAGGACGAGGATATGGGGCGCGCGCACACACACACACACACACACACACACACACACGCACGCACACGCAAACGCACACGCACACACACTACACTTACTTTCAGGATGAACGTCTCTTGTGTTCTCTTGTCCATTACCAAAAGAACCTGTGATGGAAGAATGCCATTAATTACCAGGTAAGACCAGACATACATAGTCTAAGATGATGTAGTGGTCATGTCCTCCACAGCAGTGTTTTTCAGTCAGGGCACACATAAGGGTCACTGCAAGATAAATGTAGGTCCCTGAATTATACTAGAAAATTGGCATCAATACTGCATTATTCCTGCTGTGTTGACCAAACCAAGTCCCATGCACATAATGATAACTAAAAGGAATCTGTAGATGTTTGTAGAATAATAGACAAAAAAGAGCAGTGTAAAAGGTGACCGAATTAATGCATTTTTATAAATCCATTTTACCACGACAATTTTGGCAAAAAGGGACATATGAGCAATGATTCACATATATCAGACGCACACATTTCTTTCCTGTGATGCTGAGTTTAAAAATGCTGGAACACACGTTCTTTAAAAATATGTGACTACAGAGCCATGCAATGCTTCATAGCAGACAACTTAATTGCTAGCAGTGCCATCTTCTTTCCATCTGTAGCCAACAAAAAACAAAGGAGCTTTTAGCATCTCTCGTTTCACTTTCCTTTACTTTGTCCCTCTAGCTCTTCCTAACATCTTTATTTCCTCCCTCCTTCTCTCTGACATCTCCATTGCTCTACTGCTCCCTCGCCGTCTCAGGGGAGAGCTTGAGCATATGCGTGCGAGCCGCTCTGTGTTTGTGCGTAGCGGAGTGTGTGTGTATGTTTTGCGGGAGCATTCTCTCCATGTGACCCTGGCGGGGACCAAACAGGTGCAGGCTAAATGGATATGAATGGAGCTGTGAGTAAACAGAGTGGTGGTGCTAGCCAGGGCGCTAATATAATTAAGACACAAACATTAGGGAAGGGGGGAGGTGGAGAAGAGGGGCAGGGGGGGGGCAGTAGGGTGAGGAGCTCTCTCCATCTGTCCTCTCTGTCCCCATTAAAAGTGAAAGGAGGAAGGAGGAGGAGGAAAGCTGGGGCATTTCTGAACAGCGTTGTTTCCACTTATGGCAGTTTTTTTTTTTTCTTTTTTGCTTTGTCTGATTTGTTTCTGACATATTGTGTATTTTGCGTGCACCACTGTAGAGTAACACATGTTGGTATAGTGTCAACATTTTCCTTGGGGTTTTGTGTATGTGTGTGGGGAGGACGAGCATCATTGATTCAATGTTGTGTGCCGCTCTCTGAGCTGCTTGCCAAGTCATTTCATGGCTGAGTGGTGAAGTTGCTTCGCTGGCAGCTGGTTGAGAGGACCAGCAACCTAAACTGACCTTGTGGTAGTCATAACTGACACTAAACATACACACACTCAGCCCCTTACCATACCATCCAGTAAATCTATTATGTTTTATTGCTTCAGATAAAAGAGATGGTGGAAGAAGGAAAGGACACAAAGAGGAGAAATGTGAAAATGTTGTTAGGACCACGGTTACTGTTTTGTTTTCACCTTAAGAATTCTCCTCTTCCATATTTACTATAATATTATAAAAGGAGAAAATTCTGACATCAAATGAAGGGAAATGTTTATTTTTTAACACTGATCATTTTTTGACTCTTCATGTTTTATTCTCACTTTCTTGTTAAAAAAAAACAAAACAGATTATTGATTGTGATTGTGAAACAACATTAAACTAAACTTACAAAATGTGGCTACAAGTAGGATGTTAATAGTAAACTGACCTTATCTATGACCCCCAACACCCTGAAAGCCTTCAGCTCCTCAGATGGACTCTGCTGGCCTCCTCTGCTGCTGGACGGGCAGCACTGTGCCCCCAAAGCCTTGGACAAAAATACAAACAATATCATCATTGAAATAAGGTCACATAGATTAGGTATTGTGACCTCTTGCAATATGTGACCCAAGTAACATAAAAACAAAAGAATAGTCAAGTGTCATCGTCAAAAATATAAAAAGATAAACTCCAGTCTGTGATCATCACAAGGCAGACTGTTTGTAATACTAAACTAAACTAAAATAAACTGTATTTTAAGGAAAGCACTCATTATCATAACCTTTTATGTTGATATAGTGAACTTTGCAAACATCCAGCTGTTACAGATCAACATCAGCATTAATTTGGAGTCTTGTTTCTGGCCACTTGCTGAATGTAAATCCACTATTTGCTCTCCTTTGAGCTGTTTTGGTCTCGACCAACTCCTGAGGGAAATGTCTGTCTCTTTAGCTGCTAAATGCTCCGCTATGTTCTCCAGCTAAGTTGGTCCGATGCCATTGGGTGATGAGTGGGATTTTCAGAACTTTATGAAATAGCTGCCAGCAGCGGCTAAAGATGACGCTATGAGAGCGGTGAGAGTGAACCAAAACAATAAAGTTGCGAGCCAGGCAGCTTAAAAATTTGCTGATACTTGCTTTAAAGATCTATAAGTCGAGGTGAGCTGCAGACTCAGACTGCTTTCACATTGTCACTTTGTTTTCACTTGTCATTTGATCAATTGTTATAAAAATAGTAATAATTTTGTACTATTAATGTGCATTACAAAAACAAAGGTTTAACATTTTCCAACACAGACTGTCTGTGATGTTTTCATCTGTAATAAATCTCATCATGGTCTGATACACAGCCTCAAGTGCTTTGAGGACCCTGGTGAATGCATGCTTATGAAGTACTTTTGCATAATCTATCGCAGACAGCATACGGGCCAATGACATTTCCCTCCCACTCACCACTGTCTGTGTTGACCCTTGACCCATGTTGCTTCTCAGATGCTGACTGGATATCTGTTCTGCACGCATCAGATACTCTGCAGTCTTCTTCTTCACTGCCTCTCGCCGCGTGGGACTGGGCTCACCTGAAAAAGGGGTGAATGAGATCAATAATTCTTCTTTACGAAGCAGCTTTTATAGTGCGGGGTTAAAGGTTTCTGTACTAGTTTTTTTACTTACAGACAAAAAAAGCATGTTATTACAGTGACTAACAAGCTAATAAACCACAAAGCCAAAGTGACAAGTCTATTTGATTTTGCCTCTCCACGCTGGGGTGCAAGGTCAGGGTCACTGGCAGGGATTCTCTCTCCCAAACTGACCTTGCACTCCTTGAAGCAGCAGGTCCACGCCGCTGCGATAGCAGGAGAAAGCTGCCTGGAAGTCCTGCTCTTTCTCCTTCTGTACCGCCAAACAGATGAGCTCACTGGCTCTGTCTAGGTAGTCTGGCTTCACGTCCTTATGATTGCCACCACTGGCTTTCCTCAGGCTGCCAGAGAAGAGTGGCGCTCGGCCTGGCCAGCTGACCTCTGGGTTAGGGGCTGAGGAGGCAGGGACTGGGGCAGGAGATGTGGTGCGGCGTTCGTGTAGGGAGGGCAAGCGAGGGCTGCAGCTGCTGCTAATGTTGGTGGCTCCCCCCTGTGGCTGGTTTGGGGAGGTGCGGCCTGAGGCCATGCCATCATCCAGCCCAGCCAAAGAGTCTGTATCCACAGCCAGGGAGGTCAGGTCGCTGTCACTGGACGGGCCTGGGGAGGAGAACAATGCTAGGGTCAGTACATAAAGATTCAGTACATATATATGTGCGAAAAACTAAACTCTAATTGAGCTCTAATGTAGGTGTGTTTTATTTTGATACATAGACAACATTTACCTCCATACTCAGATGTGATAGTCAAATCATCAGCACCACTGATGTCTCTTTGAACTGAAAAACATGTGCACACATCTCTGAGCAAGTGTGATGTAACAGTCATTGTAAATTAGGGGGAAGATTGATGCAGAGGTGTGTATTCCTACCGTCAGAGCTGCAGTCAGATAAACTGTCTGCCAGGAAGTCAGAAAAGGGCTCAGCTGGTCCAATGAGCTCTGAACCGTCGTGGACCTCTCCTCCCTTGAAAATAAGTTCAAACATTGCGGCCCATAGTCTCTCTGGCAGTATATTTGTGATTCAGCATGTGAGTGTTTGGGTACCTTGAAGAAATCTTGGATGTGCTGACTACTATAGAGAACAGGGATATTAGCAGAGAACTGCAGCAGATCCTCAGAGCACTGTCTCCTTTCCTCGATTACCGAGTTATCAAAACGACCTGCACATGCATAAAAAGACACAGTGTGATACAGATACAGAGTGAGACTGCCTTTAAGCAAGAGAACACGTCAAGTAACAATTGTGGTTACTGACTGAGTGATAACACTGAGCTGCCTCAAGGGAGCTTCACTACATCTTCAGTGGTTCAAAAGCTCCAGGATTTATAGTCTTGCAGTACAGCACATTTCTGTTTTGGTCACTTAAGAGGAGATCGCGGGGGTGAGTCTCTTACCAAAGACCTTGGCCCTGGCAAAGGGAGGAAACAGCTCCGACTGGCTACATACATTCTTGTGCAGCTGCCAGAGGTTCTGATGAAGCTTTCGGAAATCACTGTATCTCTTCCATACTGTTATCTACAGAAAGAGAAAGAGGAGAGATGGATGAAGATAAGGAGAAGGACGGCTTGGGAAATCCATTTAAAGACATGTGAAGCTTCACCAAATAAATTATATACATTTTGTTTACCAAACACTGCTTGAAGAAGAGACCTGATTTTGTACTCGTCTGTAAAGTAAATCTCATTATTACTTATATATACTTAAATATTCATGTCTTGTGAAGGACAACCACATTCTCAAAAACTAACAGTAACACAACACAGCCTGAACCTACAATTAATCAAATGTCAGCTATCGCTCCTCCTATGCCAACACATTAAACGAAGAAAACTTACATTCCTCATCTCAACGCCATCTTGAGCGATAAAACTTGAAACACAAGTCACAACATTCACACACAAACCTGGAGGAAGCGCTTCCTCGCTCTCAAGGATAAAGCACAATATAAGTGGCCTAATGTTGAGATTCAAGTCCAATTTGCTACAACCCTGGCCTGCCAGTTGCTGTGAGAAAAACTGCACTGACCACCACTCCCAACCACGACTACTGCTCAATAAAGGAGGTATGTGCTTCCAGGCAAAACTCTTTCACTGTTTCTTAGACACGCATGCAGTAATTGACATCATGCCTGCTGCATTAGCGCTGGTTCCAGGCTAGACTGCATTCGTCAGTATGTGACAAATATAAAAGAGCATGCATGTGTGTTTTTACTGCATGTTTATAGGTACATTATAAGAAAAGAAAAATATTAAAATGTTCTGTAAAACCTTTTAAAAGACAAAACTGTTGCGTTGAGAAAAGATGTGCCAAGCATTCCTTAATGTTTCATTTTTGGACAATAACGGCCAGAGGGTCAGTATCATGACATAAAGACAGTGAGCTCGAAATGTAAAAGAAATGCTAAATGAACGCGTGCAAAAGAAGGGAAAATCCCTACCAAAATATGCCATCAAACCTGTGTCTTTCAAGCAAGTCAACTGTCTGCCAACGCTTTGAACGCTCACACAGTCACGGTATAAAAATAATGTCTGCACATCTTACCTCTTGGACATCCTCTGGGTTCTTCCTGGATATTATCTGTGTGGGAGCAGGAGAAGAGGACTTAAGGCTTCAGAGCCTCCATGTCTACATAAAAGTATAAAATGTCCGAGCTGGTTTCTTGTGAGGCTGGCACAAGTGTGAGCAGGGACACAGCTCTGAGTGTGACAATGAGTGCATTATATAGAGGATGACGGAAGTCTTGAGTGTAAGAACGAGACATCACCAACATTCATAACAAGCAGGAGGACGGCAGGCAGGCGGAAACGAAGAACCTCAGCCTGTCCTTATTAACATATTAAACTGGGAGTGTGATCATGTATCTGTACAATCATTGCACGCACTAGAAACTGGAGGTATGAGATATAGTATATATTCCGATTCATTTAATTGCTTGCTTCTCTATACCTTGATCTGTGACTTGCTGTATAATAGAAATAAAGCCCATGCTTACAAATTAAAGGCTAAATATTTTATATAGCAGCACCTTACTCTGGGAGTTTAAGCCCTTGACATGTAGGTGATGAAGTTAACCCAGGTTTTGGCATAATCCATCCCATTTTAAATAGCGGATCTGGATCCCCCATAACTTGTTTCAAGGCATTCCTCTGGGAACCCTGCCTTCAAATATAATGGCAATATGAACCAGTTTCTAGATATTGTTAGGGTCTGAACAGATTTTTTTTTTCTGCATAAAGATGCTTAACATTATCTCCCTATTGCTCGTCCATCGTAACGAAACATACACCACTAACTAAGCTAGCTAATTAGGTGTCTAGCTGTAAACACCGTTATCATCACAGCGTTTATGTCGGTCTGGTTAGTCTGGCTAATATTGCTAATGTGAGTTAGCAACTACACAATTACATTGTGCGTGAAAACCCTAAATTTTAAAATATAAGAAAGTCGCAATGTGTCTATCAGCTATATCTGCGGTGTTTACAAAAGCTGTTACCATTGGCAGCTAATCCTTAAGAGGTTTAAGTAACGTTACTTGTGTTTGCATCACATTAGCTTGGTTAGCAAAAGCTCAAGCAAAACAGCTAGTGTATCTTAGCTAACAACACCTAGCATTAACCTTGGTGAGAGAGTGCCCTTCCTCCTTTTACTTACCCGTGCGGTGACTTTGTAAACAGTATAGCCTTTCTGGTGCTTTTTGGGATCTGTGACAGTATAAAACCGAGCAAGTTCTCCTCTGTCCCGCTGCGATATCATTCTGATAGTGACAACATTGCCAAAGCTACCAGCCGGCTAGCCGTACACATTCATTCCCTGACAGCACAGTGACAGGCAGGCAAGTACGCTAGAGCTCCTCCCTGAGGAAAGCCCGTGAAACTACCTGCCACTGCCACTTGCATCCACTTTCTTTACAATGCGTGAATACCAGTTTTACACATGATTTCATTTGGGGAAATATTTTATTAAGTGAATGATTATCAAATGATTGGCTCTATATAAAACTAATATACATATAAAAATCAGCAATTATGGTTACAATGTATACTGAACACAATGGACGTACACAAACAGAAATAAGTGCATATGTGTTACATACATGATCACAGCATGTGCAAAGACTGAATGAGAAATATATAATATAATGTTGGGTGATATGGATCTTAAAACTGTATAAAGTGTGAGCTGATTTGTCTCCAGGCACATATGGCCAAGCAGTATGTGCTTTTATGAGACAGAGTTTAAACTAAGACAGCAATGTAAATCTCAATATAATAGGAAATATGACAACTGCTAAATAATATGACATCTGATCTGTGATTATGAATTCATAACAAAGAGAAAAGTTATGTTATGAACAGAGAAAATGAAAACATAGAAAATTGTAAAAAGGTGACTATACCTAATACCGACATTTTATCAATTGTGCCTTCCTTTGTCAAGATTGCAATGGTTTGGATCTGTTGCTCATACAAACCATGTTATATTATTGCAATCCAGAGCAGCAAAAGTATGATTCCTGCTGGGTTCAGAATCCAGGAAGTACAGAATCTGCTTGATCCATTGTTATCGTTACAAGTGACAGTCGGGGTCTTCATCATATTCCTGATCATGCCATTGCCATAAAATGAGAAGTTTCTCTGTGAAAAAGAAAAGATGATGTAATAAAAAATACAATCAAACAATCACAGAAAACCATCATTTGTTGTCAGTGACTTTAATTTAAATGCCACATACTGTATAAGACGAATAAAGAATCTGTTTTAATTTTCTTTAAATAAATACATACAATTCTCTATACTGTATATGAGACACAAAATAAAAATGTTAAAGCCACAAAAGCCCCTATGAGATTATTGTTGTAAAAAATAAATAAATCACAAATTAAAAAAATGCTAATAATGTGGAAATCTGGACTGAGGTTATTTGTTTAACAGTATGTCTAAAGCTGGAAGGAAAAGCGCCAGTTGAGAGAAATATTTGATTATCCATAAATGATCAAATAATGGGGGAACCTTTAAGAGGAATAACTGCTTAATGAACTTGGTGGAAACCATGACACACAGAGGACTACACAGTCAGTTTAACAAAATATGAATTTCTTTACTAGATTGGAGGTAGAATAAAAATCAATCAAACGATTCAGACTGTTACTTACATTGATATCCGAGATCACCTGATATTGTGGTACGGTCTTCAACAAACTCTCATAATCAGCAATATGATTGTAGTCTGAAGATGTCATCCTGTCAGAAATTAAAATACAGCTATTTCAAAAGAACATAACATACATCTTTGTGAAAAGAAAATGCATGTAACGTGTTGTTTGTAAACCAGCACTGGTGCTAGAGAAATATCATGTTGAGAACATCGGGTCTCACAGATGGCTTGCGTTCATCAATGGATGCATTGTATTTGGGTGGCTAGTACATATGGTGACGTTGATTGCAGGGTAGTAGAGTAGGAAGGCCAGGCACATCTCATCAGTAGTTGCTAACCCCATCTGAAGAAGGAAAACGTGAAACATGGCAGGAGTTATAGAGAGTGTGTGCAGTGGGAATATGAGAGCCAGGTGCTCTAATATTATAATATATTCTCTAATAATTGTGCCTTGTTAATTCTATTGACCAATACCTTTATGTTTGTCTTAAGGACTCTTCAATTATAATGTATCATTTTGTACTATTTCATTGGATTGCACTAAACACCTCTATTGGGTTTACAGTAAGTAGTAGTATAGTTAACTAGTTCCACACAGTTTGACCATTACACATTTCATCAATCTTTCTGGTCAGATACATAAAATATTAAAGTGCTCATTTGCTTCATCAAAAGATTTCATGTACCTTGTGTTTATGGTTTTCTTGGAAAGCACTGATTTCATTTAGAGCACAAAATATGTGTAGTGACACTAGGTCATACAGTATTTACCCACCTTAGTGACTCCAGTGCGATTGATAGTACTGTAGGTGCACTCCACCTCAATCTCATCACCCTGTAATGGGAGACAAACAGTGTGGCATCATAAATTATAGAGCACTGTTAAAATTATATATCGTTTTTAAGAGCACGTAACATATGAGCATAACACATGGAGGACCTACCGGCTTGATGGTTTTGATGTTTCCCAAATTGATGATCTGCTGCATCTCAAAGTTGTAGTTTTCATCCACACCTAAAAAGTCTATCTGCTTTCCATTTCTACAGAGACCAAGAAGAATGAAATAAAGAGGAGCATTAGTAGCAGTAGTATGTTTACCAGAAAACAACGGTTTAATGGGATTTATCTGCATCAAACCTTTTAATTTTATTTTATAAAACTCATTATTTAATATTTTATAGTTACCAACAATTTGTTGCTATGTTTTTACATATTTAAATTATTATTATTATTCAGTTTAGATATTGACTGACATAAAGCAAATCCCCAATCTCTCTTTCTTACCTGTAGTGGCCAACTCTGACTTTCCTCCCAGCCAAGTGAGTGTGCAACAGCACAGCGAACACTTGAAGGTCAGGCAAATTATTCAAAAGCTATAGGGGTGGAAATTAAAGACTATCAGGAACACATTTTTAAACAATAAAAACAATTAAATGTTAACTTGCCTCTAATTACTACTGCTGCAGTTTGAAATCCATACTTATCCACTACAGACCTGAGAAGATATGGAGGTGTTACACACGCCGTAGGTGTGGAACTGAGTGGCATTTGGAGGGATGTTGTACTGCAAAGTATTAATTGGCAGCAAACCTGTGGACAGGATGCCCACATCATGCTCCCGGAGTTGGGCTGTGTAGTACAGTCTCAGTCCTGAGCTGTCTGTCCTACCTATACAAAGGAAGTTTAAAAATGTTGCATCTTGGTAATTTGATGAAGAGACTACACAATGAAGATATTATGATCCAGTACTTTTTTTATACAGTATGTAACACTGTATTATTTGAGTGTATACAAGGTCATTGTACTAATGTTTTAAAGGGAAATTACATATTTCACTATTGATTTTACATATAAGAGGTTAATTTACTGATCATGCGGTGTAATACTCTAGTCGATGAAAACATGTCCATAATGTCTTCTGTGGCCCTCAAGCGAACTATGTCAAGTCTGAGAAAATGACCCTTCTGATCATCACAGCAATAAATGTCTCATCTGTAACTTATATGTGTAGTTTGTAATTACCTGGTTCACTATTTAGATTATTGTAGTGGATTTCCAGCCTATAGTATGTATCCCTGTCCTCTCCTCCGACAGGAATACCAGCATTTTCTGGGAGCTCAAATACCTAACGTTTTAGAGATAAACGGTTGATCAACTTGCAAAAGCACAACACTGAAATGGATGTACACTGAAGAAAACCAAATGAATCTAAGAAATGGACAATTGATTCTCCCTCACCCCTCCTCCCACTCCCCATGCAGCCACCACCCCGAAGCAGGCATCCCCTAGCTCGCCCATGTAGCACTGCTTGTCGTACGGTGCCGTCACAAAGGAGGGGCAGCGGTGCAGCAGTATGTGATGAACGATGTCATGGTTCTCAATTACAGGTTCAATCTGAGGCGGAGTAAGAAGAGATTTGGTACAAAAGGTTTAAAGAATGATGAGTGAGAAATAGTAGAAATAAATATGACAATCATGATGCTCGTTCACCTTTTAGGTGTGGAACTGCTTTTACATTAGTTTATGCCTACACTTTTACATTTAGGAATTGATGAATGTCACTTACCTATATGGTATCAAGGATTTTTTTGTAACTATACTTTTGTCAACTCAGTTCAAATTACAGTAGCGTGGTGTGTAACTCAAACACCTCATGTAAAGAATAGTATTAAATTGCAAATTTTGGTTAAAGGTCACTGAAGATTAAGAGGAAGAGAGGATAATTACCTGATATATATGATGTTTTTTATCCAAGGCTGGAAACTTCATGACCTTGCAGTGGTAATAAGTACGAATAGGGGGGATAGTGATCTGTAAAAAATAAAGATAAAAGGTATAAAAAATACAATTTGGGTGTGTCTTAGTCTGGACGATTAGAAGTATCAGTATCCCATTCCACCCATTCATCCAATAAATTGAAAACTGTAATGTATTCCAGCTCTCCTGTTAGATATTCAAAATAATAAAATGAGTGTGTTACAAGGTAAAACAATTGAAGAAAATCTACAAGTGTCTCAGTGTCATTACTGTTTTTCGTTATTCTTACATTGTTCACTGTGGCACTGAGATAGTCTGCGTTGGTTATGATTGTTCTGACTACATAGCTCAGCAGGTTGACTTCCTTGTCGCCTCTACGGACCCCATGATAACTGATCTGATCTGTTTGTCCATAGGCGTAGATAAGTTTAATGGGTTGAGCCTATAAAAGAAATGACAGTTTTAGTAAACAAGCATGATACAATAAAAAAGTGACTACATGAAAGGACTTTTATTGGGTAAAAATGGATGTGGTTTGTTCCTGTGCTCCCAAAACTGAAAAATCTAGTCTGTATTTACCTTACAAAACTAGTTATTTTTTTGGTGATACACTTATACTGACAGTTTAATATTCTCACTGTGCCTCCTTCTCTTGTTTCCATTGTCTTCATATTTGAAAACACCCAATTGAAAGCACATTAACACAACATTAAGGTGAACCCAACAAAGGGACTCGTATAACAGTGTTTACAAGGATAAAAGCAGGAAACTTGAGCTTTACATGGAGAATTATCTCATGAATACAAAAGACTACAGTTTTAAAAGGCTTGTGGTGCAGGTTAAAGTTCAATGGTGTAAAATAACAAACAAAGTTAAAGCCAGGTGTAATTCCTTGATTAGGGATGATGGGCTATAAGCATTTATTTAGGTTATCATTACAATGGAAACAGCAGCCTCCTAAATTGGGTCATGTTCTTCCAAATATATCTTATTAGTTTGATACTATTGGTATGTCATCAGTTTTGTTTTATGTTCCAAACAGTCTGACATCAATAAGACTGACATTTTTCTGATATATAGTGTATTTAGTTTATATAGTGAGTAAATTTCCAACCTATTTTCTATCAGTGGTAACTCCTTCTGCTCCTTTTTTAACGTATTTCAATTAAAATGAAGCTGATATTTTACATATTTCCACCTTGGAATTATAAGGTTCCATTTAAGCGATTTTGAGATGTTGAACTTCAAAGTTTTTGCACTCTGAATAGCAATAGAAATAAAACCTTTTTGTTTTCTTAATAAAAAGTCAAAAAATGCACATAACTTAAAGAATCCACCACACTTAATGTTAATAAGTTGGAAAAGAATAAGAATTTGTGAATCACCCAATTTTGACAAAAATGTGAGATAGAACCTTATAATTTCAAGGTGACGATATGTTATATTGCTGCAGGTGCTCATCAGCTTTGCATCTAATTCCACACATGCAGAATATACAATAACAAATTGGAAGATAATATCTGAATGTCTTACAGTGATATGGAAGTCTTGGCTGTCACACGACTGAATGGACCTCTGAAAGGTCATGATGGTTTGACCATCAATTTCATTCACAGAGAGAAGAGTGTAGCTCTGCTGGTTGTCCACCAAAGGCATGAAGTCTCCTGTGGCATGATAATCCTGATGGACAGAAAGACAAAACTTTCATCATGTGCTTTTCAACATAGAGAAGATAAACTCAAGACATTTTTCCAGTAATATTTGAAGATATCCAAGTATGGAAGAGGTATGAAAGAATACGCTACGCATGTCGTTGTAAATATCTGGTAATGGCTTACTTGAAAGTAGCTTCCATTGCGTCCAAGTCCCCCTATGACTATATCTGACCCTGTCATTCCTCCGTTTGTACTGAAGCCAAAGCCCACCCAGCCTGTTGTGTTGACTGCCAGTTTGAATGTAATGTTTCCTTGTGGGTTATCAAAGCCCCACTTCAGGCAGACCATATGATCCGGGTCCAGATACTCCATGAAAGGCATGCTAGGGTCCATTGCCCCTGCTTGCTTTGTCCCGACAATGAACAGGTAGAGGAAAGAAAGCAGAGAGCGCATGATGTCTCTGTAAAGGTGGAAATCTTCAGACTGAGACCACTGTCTGTGGAGTTGCCAAATACCCTCCCACCCTCCTTGAACACACCTGCATTGCTAGATGAATGCAGGTGATACAAGCAAAAAGTGCTTCGTCATGTGGTATTTACCCTTGTGGAACAACAAATACTGAATATAACTCTGGCTGTGACCTTAATCACATTCAGATTTGTGCTAAATTCCATTATACTTTCAAATTCAAGGATTTCTTCAAAGCCTTCTACTCAATTCTTTTCATATAACTACACACTCATAAACCCTTTCTGTCTCTCTCAATGAGCTGCGGTCAGGCGGACTGTATATGGAGTGAAAATAGTCTCAATAATATTTGCAAATGTGTATTACATGGAGAAAAGAAGATTTGTAAATGAAAAAGAAGATGTAAATGTAAACAATGATTTGTGCATAATTTCAGGTACTCATAAATGTGTGTTCCAATCTACAAACAAATACCAAGCAATTTGAAAATATTTTACTTACACATTTTCACACTTCAATTTCTCAGATGGGATTCTTTTCACTTTCAAAAAGCTTTCTCCGCATACAAATATCTCAAAATTGTTTGCCCTGGTTGCCTCTTATAAACCGATCAGGTTACTTTCGCATATCGGAATTTTGAGATTATATTAAGGCTGTTCCAAGCTCCACAGATTCGTAAATGCACGCTACGTTTAATTGCTGGTGGAAAACTAGGACATCTGGGCTTTTGTGTGTGAGAAATACTTTTTTCTAAAAAGAAAGCCTGGACTGGCTGTTTTCCCGAATTTATGGAGCTTGGAACTGCAGCCTTAATATAATCTCAATGTCCTGAAAATGAAAGTAACCTGATCCATGCATAACACAAGACATTTGTAAAATGAATTGAAGTTGAAAATGTGTAAGTAAAATATTTTCAAATTGCTTGGTATTTGTATGTAGATTGGAACAAACATTTATGTTATGTTATTTATGTTTACATTTACAAATCTTATTTTACAGTTGCAGATCATGTAATACACATTTTCAAATATTAGTGACACTATTTTCACTCCAAAGCTATGGACTTGTATACCCTCTCAGTTACTCCCTCGTTGATATCAACCTGTTCCACCGGTTCTTTCGCATTGGCAGACATGTGAGACCATGGCAGGTGTTTGATATATGAGGAGGTGACGAGGAGGGAGCAGGAATAAAAGTTGTACCTCTCATTAAAATGTCAAATGCTCTAGACTTGCACTTGAATAATAAGATTTTAAGGATAGATCCAGATATATAGGATGATCCTTGCACCAGAGTGTCAATCAAAACACAGTCGTACAGCACATGCAGCACAGAAAAGCAAGCCCAGAGTAGTGTATTATCCCTACAGGAGGAAAATATGGAGAAAAAAAACACAGTAAAACTTACTGTAAAGAGGTTGGGAAGTACTATGGGGAGTAAATGTTTTACATAATAGAAAAGCAGACTTTCAGATGAGCATAAACACCTTGCAGGGATATAAAATGCCTGGTCTCTGCATCAAGCAAGACCTGATGTGTATGGGATGAGATCGCTGCCAGGATTCAAAACTGCAAAAAAAAAGTTTTGCCAGGTCGAAAATATGTTTTGAATGTCTGAAAAAGGTTTTGCAAGGTCGAAAATAAGTTTTGAATGTCTGAAAAAAAATTGCTAGATACATGTATCTGCCGGGCAATAATGTTAGATAGATGTATCTAGCATACTTGGCACAGATACTACAGCACAGAGAGCCGCGCATCCTAAGTCGCGTGACTCATTGGCGGAGCAGTCAGTCAATCCCACCAACCCGGCAAATACGACATGTGATTGGACCTTCTTTCTTATTTCCAAAGTGTGTGCTGTGTTGCTAGACTGTGAAAAAAATGGAAAGTGATCTGGTAGTCCTTGGACAGCGGTGGCAACAATAAAACCACTTGGAATCACTGCGAGGGGAAACGTTTAAAAGTTGTCTTTTACCACTTTAAAATCAAGCTTTATAGTAAACACATTAATAGATCAGAATCTAAGTACACATTCCTCTACCATTCAAACTGGACAAGCTTTTTAGTAAAACTTTGTGGTTGTAAAGGGTGCCCCATTGGGTCATGTTTATCCAAGATGTATCTGTCAGGAGAAATAAATCTCAGCATTCAGAAGCCTGCGTTGCTTAAACCTTGTGTGATGCTATCAGATGCTATCTGTTTTTCTACTGTAGTGAGCAGTTGTTTTCTGTTACCTCATTAAGGACAAAGCATGTTGGGTAAATCTTTGATGTGTAAGTGCATAAGCCTTGCTATTATCTAAGGCAGCGTGTTTGTCAGCTGCATGGACATGACATCTTACACAAATATGTGTTTTGAAAGTGCAGATCTCAGAGTGAGTTGGACCAGACAGATGCTGAGTGACCTTGCTTCCCCTTACCCATTAAAAATCAGACAGTGGTGTTAGCCACAGTGAGGAGGCTGCCACAACTCACTTTTAAAATCCTACTTCTCCGTCACGGTGGGTTACGCAGGGCAATGTGGATTGGACCCTAACGCAGACAGAAGAGGCAAAGTGGTGGAGTTCAATGATTTATTGTGCATCAGAAAAGCTTACAGGCAGGTAATGGTAAGCAGGCAGGCAGGAAGGCAGGTCCAGGTTCATGGCAACTAAGATGGACAGGCAAAAGAACAAAGGATCTAGGCTGGTGAGGGAAATGAGAACAGCTGAGCAGATGAATGAGGAAGTCTGGTGGATAAGTCTTAGAGGATCAGGTGGTTGTCTCGGGGATGGTCGGTCTGGAGAGCTGGAAGAAAGTAGATGGCCTGGGAGAAGTGAGCAGGGGCTGGAGACAGGGACAGAGAGAGAGGGCAGGGGGTGAGAGTGTGGCTCCAGAAAGGGACTGAGAGACAAACTCTGACAGTTCCCCACAGTGTGGAAGAACTGAACGAAGATCCCAAATTATGTTACTTTATAGCAGTATAGCATAAAAGAAACACACTTCTACCCTTATCCATTCCAGAGATGGATCCATTCCTTCTCTGGAATGGATCCATCATCCATTCCAGAGAAAAACACATCCAGTCTGATCCAGGTTCCTACTGCTGACTATACCGGGTCCAAAACAAATCCAGTCTTACTAGCTGTAGTCTTGTACTCCATCTGTGAACTGGACCGACTTTGCTAGAGGTGAGACTGAACTGCTTTTTTTTAAATTCAATTTGGATAAGTTCAATATTTCCTGAGCGTCATCATTTCACAGCACAGCAAGATGTGGAAGCAGTAAACGCTTGCAAAAACTACTCAGTCTTTCTGGTTACAGCCAGAATCACGAACGGGTCATGAATTATTCAGTCTGTCATAGCTGTGATTTCATATTCTGGAAAGTTTAAAGGTCCCGTTTTACTCACATTTCAGCCTTTTGTGAAGTTGTTTTTCCATTGCACCATGATACTGCAAGTGTACCTCATTATTTATTTATTTTTGTATTGGTGGAAATCCTGCTTTGCATAGGGTTTACAGAAGGTGCAGTTCCTACCAGGTACAAACACAAGTAGCATGAGCTAATTTCAATATATATCAATCTTTTAATGCTGACATTATGTTGACATGAAATTTCCTGAAAATCTTCAAATTAAACTTTGCAAAACCTTGTCAAAATTAGATTTTTGAATCAATTGCTTATGGAGCCAAAACACTTTTGACATGTTTCTGTCTCCATACAATTGCAGCATGGTGTTTTGTTCATAATGACAATGACTTGACAATGACAATGGTTTGACTTCTTCTCCATATCAGTGGCAGCTGAGGCTTATGGTTGCTATAGTAGCAAACTGACAAAAAAAACACATTTTGTCAGAAGTGAAGTTGAATTGTTTATAGCCAATGACTATAACATAGACATAAATTACTGCTGAATAGTCCAGGAGGCTCCCATGTAGTTATGTTGAGGAACACTGAGATTGTCATCAAAATATAACAAATATCTGACAGAACCCCCCCCCCAACCTTAACCATCGAATTTGGGAAGCTGGAGAACAGCCATATGAATCGTTTGTGCAAAGGTCGTTTGTAATGAATGATACGAAACGATCAGAAAATTCGGTCGATTTGGATGGCAATGACTAATGGTCTATTTTGTGATCAAGTCTGGAGGTCTGGCAGAAAATACAGTGGGAGAAATTACTTTCAGGATTTTGCTGCTTGTATAGAACTTGAGAGGGAAAGCAGTTTATGTAAATGAACAAAGCAAATGGAGAGAATGAGGAGAAGAAGAGGTGTACTTTTGAACAGTAGTGGCGTGCGTCGTCCTCAACCTGTGTGCATGTTTTATAACTGTTTCCCCAGATGAAATATATATGGGACATAATGCATATTGCATCAATTTGGATGCCTTGCCATTGTGTTTTCAACTGCTGTGTAAATACCTGACAGGACACGTTCAAACTTGACTGAGTTTCAGACCGTATTGAGCACTTCATGCCAAGCTTCTAAAACTTTCATGGACCCTCGGTTAGCAGGTGTGTGTGTGTATAAGAGACAGAGATAAAGGGTTAAAAGAAAGGCAGAGAGATAAGGAAAGAACAGATGAAAAAGTGTTGTTCTTTACCATCCATCATCTCTCAGCAACATTCACATGCGGAGGAAAACAACTCCCCTGACACAGCACAGGCCGATGTTTACTGAGATCGCCATAAAAACGAAAGGAGAATGAATGATTCAGACTACTGCAGCATCTGCTGCTCTCTGGGCTCCCAAGGATTTCTGCTCTCATCGCCGCCTTGCCTTCTGCTCATCTACACCTCCATCTTTATTTTATTCTACTCTCTTTTTCCATTTGCTCTCCACCTAACCAAGCAAATCACCGCACCTCACACACTCCTCAGATGCAGCACACCGCTGTCTTCTACTGATACTTACCGCCTCTTGATCTGTGTTTAACAAGTTAAATTATTTAACTTTTCCTGTGGATCTGCGTGTTTCTCCAAGTTGTGTTTGGATCATTGATTCCCATGTACTGTAGTGATATGATTATCATCTTTATATAATACAAACTCAAAACTGGGTTTGCTTTTCAAGGAATTAAGGCACACTTTATTATATGATATAGTTTTGGTTGTCTTATTTAGTGCTTACAATGACAAACTAACCAAGAGATGTAGTTTTATTTCTGCTGAAAAAGAAATGGGAGGGGACGGAGGTAAATCTGACTACTGACCACACCACCTTGCTGCTCAAGTCAGATGAGATCAAATCTTTGTCATCCATAGTGGCCAACATTTAGCCCAAAGATATTCATTCATAATTTCACAGCTCTGTTTTTGACATCCATTTGTCTATTGATTGTCAAGCTTGCATTTTTTGGAATTCAAATGGTCAAATCAAAAGAATGCCTGTGAGTTTTACTAATTGCAGCACTTTTCAAAATGAAATAATCTAATCTAGAACAGCAGTTGCAAATAATAAAAAAATCAATCCCTGGAACAAACCAACATCTGTAAGACATTTTGTCCCTGAACTCTTGTCAGGTAGCTTTTAGGTCATCACTCCTGACAAGCTCCACCATATCAAATGACTCTCTATCTAGACGTATTCATCAATAAAATAATTGTCTACCTCAAACTAACAAGCTAATGTACAGCAATGCAAGGAAATCATCTGGTGAATCAGAATTTTACCCAATCACACGACTTTATGAAAACATCCCATTTTCACAGTTAAATTCCCCACAAATTTGTCTTTTTAGTTAACTGAAAATGACATTTCAGCTCCAATTTGAACCAAAACCATACCTAAAGTGAATTACAAACACATTCTGACAATTTCTGACATTCTCACAGCCATGGAGCTCATTAAATGTTCAGGCTGGCCACTTTTCATATCAGTTCTGTTCTCTCCGTTCTCCCTCAGGCCCAAATAGAAATTCAGTTCAAGCTGTAAAGTGGCCGCATCCACAGCAAGCACGTGTTGTTCTCTGAAATGCTTTCTTCTTCAACCTGCTTGATTTGAGCAGAGATGACAACAAAGCCATTCCAGCTCAGATTTCATCAAATTGCCTGAGAAATCTGCCTGCTTCTCTCTTTGAAGAGAGCTACCTTCACGATTGAGTTAATACAACAACATGATACATCCCTCTGGTTTTTAAAATGTTGAGGTTAAAACTAAATCTTGTTAACACATGTATACAGAAGGATTCCTGGTGATGAGGGAAAGATTGTTGTTTTGGATTAGAGTTGTTTATGAACAACAGGCAGTGGCTGTCATTTATCAAACTTGAATATGATCTTATAATAACTGTGAGACAACAGCAAAAACAACAATAGCTATAATAATAAAAATGAGGATTATCATAATATTTGCACGCAGTGAATGCTGCTAAAAAAGTGCCAAATCATTTGGTGGCTTTTGTTATTGTTAGATGTTACATTGAAATCAACTTTTTTCTCATATATTTGCATTAGAGATTTCTGGCAAGGCAAGGCAAAGCAAGTTTATTTATATAGCACCTTTCATACACAGATGCAATTCAAAGTGTTGTACAGAGACAAAGTCATG
>JAVQJL010073791.1:0-21965 GCA_036024295.1 Nannoperca obscura | reverse complement strand
GCAAAAGTTTAGAGTTTGAAAGCAAAAGTTTAGAGTTTGAAAGCAAAAGTGTGGAAAGTTTCTCTCTCAAACCACTTGTTTTGACTGTTTGATAAAGAAACAAAATGATCTCCATAGACGACAGGCCTGACAACATCGAGAGCATATGGCCTGAGTGTGTGTGTGTGCACGTGTCTCTACGTGTGTTTTTTGTGTGCGTGATTTGTGCATGCTCAAGGCACAGTGGGCCTCAAGAGACAAATTTCTCCGTTTGATTTGTTTTCTTTCTCAGGCCTTAGCTCCCCTCCTCCAGCAGCTTAATGGGAGAATTTGTTACATTTGTTACGGTGTTATAGTTTATGTTTCCCATTAATCGGCTTGCAATTAGTGCCAGATATTTTAACACTTACTCATTTTCCTAATTTCTAAAAAAGTTTATTTTACAAAAGCTGTCTTAAAACAAATTCTAGAGACGATCCACACGAGACACCAATGTCACAATAAAGTTTAAAAAATGATTGATGAGCAGAATACCTGCAGCCTTACACATCCATCCTCAAATATCCTCTAGACCCACTGTAGGTCTTTGAATTTGTTAAAGCTTTATGTTTTCTGTAATGGATGATCTACTGTAGCAGTTTTCAAATCTTTTTTTTTTGTTCTGTACATAAACATGGTGGCAACAAGCTTCCTCTCAAAGGAGGAAAATCTCTAACTATGTTGACTTTGAGCACATGCCAGTTTCAATAATGTAAAGGCGAGGGGCACCCAAATAAAAAGTTAAGCAGAAAGCCTCAGAGAACAACTGGCACCTCTCTCTCTCTCTCTCTCGCTCTCTCTCTCTCTCTCTCTCTCTCTCTCTCTCTCTCTCTCTCTCTCTCTCTCTCTCTCTCTCTCTCTCTCTGTCTCTCTCCCACCTTGCTGCTTTTGTAGAAAGTCAATATTGACCTTTAGTCATAAAGCAGGGTCTCAAATGTAATTTACTGCCTAAAGTAAAACCTGGAGATGTAAGGGGGAGAGCCCCCACACCCAAACAGACACGTATATGAGGATGTGGGGAAGATTATTTTGATTTCTGGTTATGCTGCGACAAACGCTGTGAAATGGAAAAGATGTGAGGAGGAGGAAGGAGGAAGGGAACTTTTATTGGGAGATGAGAAGAACGAGAAGGTTAGGAGAGGATGATAAGACAACATAGAGAGGCCTGGAGGAGGTGTTAAAGGCCAGTAGGTGAGAGCATATAGCGGGGGGATGGACAAAACAAAGACAAAGGCTTGAGAGCGGTGCTGGAGAGCAGTGAAGGGGAAGAAAGAGGGGAGACAGGAGGGGTGAGAGGAGTTTCAGGGTGGCAGTGAAGGCTACTGAAGCTCTGCAGGAGTTTGGGAACCAGTGAACCTTGCTCTCATCCCCCTCTCCATCAATGTGAGGAAAGCCTCCTGGCGTGCCGGCAATGCGTTTCCCATGAGCTTTAAAATGCGGCCCATTAACCCTTCTCTGTAAAGTCCAGCACTGTTATTGTTCTGTGTTCTTTGGAATCTTTATGGAAAACAAAATAATATTTAGCAGGACACAGAATAACATTTTTGGGATGGAGGGGGTGATTAAGATGAAACGATAGAACCGGCAATCGTGGCTGTGGGGAGGATGACGATGGTAAGTTTCAGGACGAGTGGTTATGATTTTCAGGAATGGGAATCTCATCAGTCCATGAAATCTTGTACAGATATTCATGGTCCCCAGAGGATGAATTGTCTCATGAAGCATCTTGACTTGAACTATTGAATCAACCCTACTGGTAAACACAAGTGTCAGTATTGAACTATTCTGTAAAACTTTTTTGTCCAATGCCAAAGTTTTTAAAATACTAACTCTCTACAATATCCACATGGCAGCTACGGTATTAAGGTTATGGAAAGATTGTTGTTATGGCAAATAAACTATGGTAAAGTATAGTTAGTGTTAGGCAACTTAGCACTCTGCTAAGATTTGGGAAGGTTTGTGGTTATGATCAATGAAAAGGCATTTACTGCAGGTCTGTGACGATGTGTGAACTCAGGATGTATTAATGTGTGATGCAATACACGCCAGTCCATCACCCCAACCCTCATGATGGAAGTGGACATAAATCCTGAGGTGTGAAATTGTCCAATATTACCATGATTCCTAGATATACCGGACATATGACATCGTGATTACCTGACTTTTCTTCTTGTGTCTTCTTCATTCGTTCCATCATTTGGTTTATGACCAAAGACCCCAAAACACGAACTACATTCCCATCAGCCTCAGTTTTACTTGTGCTATTGTGTGTAGAGTGCAAATGTTAGCATGCTTGTTAATGCCATGTACACTACTTTCTGCTAATAATGCAATACATTGTTTCTTATGTCATGTATACACAGGAGGAGTTTTGTCATCTGTTTGATGCACGTCTGACGGAACAGGTACCCCATTAGCTTAATTAATCCAGCTGTCAGGGGCCGTGTAGCGGCTTGTGTTTTAATGCGTGCACTGAAGCTGCTGCTGCTCTGCTAATGTGCTGCTCTGGCTCCGCCTCCTGCGTAGACATCGTTTTATAGCTAGGACGGCACTATACCTCTCAGTCATGACACAAGTGTCCGGAATCTCAAATCACTGCTCACTATAGAGTAAACTAGTTTGAGTCTATTAGGGAGTAATAATGAGTGAGTGAGCCTTTTTCACAGAAGGCGTTTTGACATGTCACAGTTGCAATAGCACAGGTGTAAATAACAAAATAATGATGGCTGAATTCCATTTAGCTGCTTCAGTTACAGGGTCCTGGTATTAGGCATGCTGGCTCATTGTCACATGGTCATGGCATAACTGGGACACTTGAATAGAGCTGAGCCACGGTTAATAATATTAGTAACACTTGAGCTTTTCCAACAATCAAATATGTGATCTTGTATAATAAAGGTCAACCTTTTCCCATCCAAATCTATTAATCCACATATTTATACTCTTTGATTTTATGTTTTTTTGGTGTCATGTTTGAATAAAGAACCATTTGGGATTAACTATTTAATAAGATACAGAGCAGATAACATTTTTGCCAGATGGATTGTCAAGAATCTGATGCTTAATATCTAAGAACCACACTCCACTGAGACACAACATAATAATTGAACATTCTTGAAATATTTAAATAGTCTCATAAATGATGAAATGAACACACTCGCACCTTCAGCAGGGAGAGGTAATATCTTTAAGAAATCTTGCAAACAAAACAAGTGACACATAGTGAGGACTTGAGTATGTCTATCTGTGAATAAGAAGTGATTAGATTCACTACAAATGCCCTTATATCAGACACACCCAAACAAGCAGACAGACAGCTCTCGGCTAATCCTGCAGAAAATCAATGAAAGTCCAGACTCCTGGGAGAGAAGGAGGGAGTGACAGACAGATGAGGGAGAGAGGTCAGGAAATAGGCTGGGGAGTTCAAAGAGGAGATGGGGGATATAAAGAGAAAGAAGGAGGGTCTGGTAGAGAGTTAAGAGAGTTCAAGTGTAAAATTAACAGAATAAAACCCTTTGTAAGCTGCTACTTGCCCAGTGGCCAACCTGGTTAGCCATTGCTCGCTGGATCTCCTAAATCAGCTAAAGCTCTATAAGCCTTTTCAGGTTTAAGGAGGGCTTTTCAAAGTCTTAAAGGTCATTTTATTGTCAGGCTCCACCATGCATACTGCCAGAAAAAGGAATATGTGCCACATAAACACCTGGAGTTGTTTTATTCTTTGTGTTAAACTTTACTGTTTCATGTTCATTTCTCCAGTACAGTGAGCAGTCTACAGTAATGAGGCCAAGTGGAGTGTGTTTTGTCTGAGCGGCCCCCAAAGCCCGGAGCTGGACTGCCTTATCAGTCTCCTCTTGTCCTGTTGCCCCTGACGACACATCCCACCTGGAGCGAGGCCAGCACCCCATTAAGGAGATCAAAGCTGGGTAAAGTGGATGAAGCTCTCTCTCCTTTTCTGTTTCTCTCATTCAGGTGTTTAAACCTGACAGGCTTTTCTCTCTCTCTCTCTCTCTTTGCAGTTTGTCTCTCTCTTCTTAATATTGACAATAACAACGCTTGGCTGCACTGGCAATGGGGCCTCACACGCCATCAACCTTATGTCTTCAGAGATTAATAAAATCAATCAGGCATATTTTCCTCACTAACTCTTTAGCGCAGAGGCTAATTACACCTCTCAGCACTTTGCTTAGTGGGCAGTAGTTTAAAGACAAAATCATGTTTCTACTCCCCAATAACACCTACAGCCACTTCAACCCTTCATATTTAGCGATGTTTGGTTACATTGACCACAAAAAAAACATGCTCCTTGTTTGTAGTTTTCAAACATAATAAATGAAGCAATGGCAAAGTCATCTACAAAACAAGGTTGGAGAAGGACGACGGCCTACTAACACAAACTGAGAGCTAGCGTTACTCCCATATGTCTCCTCACTGCTGTGTGTTTAGGAACAGTAGCAAAACCGTGAGGTTGTCTTGGACGCCCTCGTCTTCTGTTCACTCCAGATGAGTGGAAAGTGGAAGTCGCCTGAAAGGAGGCCAACTTCCAAGAGTGAAACTTTTCCAAAAATAACTCCATTACTGTAAGAATAGTATACAGTAAAATTAATTAGAAGAGACTTGTAATTCTAGCTCTTGCTATTGTTTATTCGTTTAGTTTCGACAGGGCCAACACGGTAAGTCAGCCTTGTGCAAATTCCATCATTGTTTCCTTCCATTTAAAACAAAAAAAAAAAGCAAATTAACATCACCGAGCAGCTAATAAATATGTACATTTTATTCCAGGAGACAGCTGAGTTATTTGGCGGTGTTTCCTGAAATGTTATCTAGCAGTAATGTTGGAGTTATGCATATGTTACATACAGTCCAAGCGTAATGCCTGCATGTCTCTGGCACCTCTGTCCTCTGACTGGAACCTGATGTAGCTATTAAACCCATATATATATTCATCTTGTGATTTGGTTACTTGTCCACCTGTAACCTCTTATATTAGACACTCGTGAAGTAAATCTCAGCATACAGTGGTGGAGCAGTAATGATGTCATATGTAAATGATGCCGTCACTTGTATTAAGAGGGATTGTTTTGCAGCATATAATGGTCTGCAGTGTTTCACTCACATCTGCATTTCCCTGCTTCTTGCTTTCTGTCCTGTTGTCAGTCTCCTCCAAGGCTTCAGCGATCTCTTCCTTCAGTCTTTTTTTACACAAAGTCTTCAAAGTCAATGCAATATTTCTTTTTCCTCTCCCTTGGAGGATTTGTTTAAAAGCTTTATGCAAGAAGGAGGAATGGATATTAGAGTGCTGACAAGACCTGGGCACTGCAAAAGGATATTTGTTGAAAGAGAGGAGACCAGATGGAAACTCTGAAAAAGGAGCAACTGATTATTGTTACCAAATGAAGCAGATGAAAATAAATAAACAGTATCATAGATTACAAGTATTACAAGAAGTGAGATTTCCCTGCAGCTTTAAACAGGATGCAGATTTTGCACTTCATTACATGCATATTGTAGCTCCAGGGACCAGAGACCTGATCCAAAACTATACAAAAAAAGATCCAGGAAGACATGAACGTGCGGTTAATATTTACATTTGCACATTTAAAGTAGTACATTTTTATTTCTAGGAGATTTTATTGATAAAATCCTTTTCAAAGTCCAAAGAGCCTTTGTCTGTGTGTGAATCTCCGTCTGTGATTCTCTGAAGGTTCTCTGCCTCAGTCAGTGAGCTGTCTGCTGTTTTATTGTATCAAACAGGGAAAATGAATAGTTTGTGAATCAAGATGTTGTTTACAGTGGAAACAAACAAATCAAAAAATAAAGATTTAAGTATATATTTAAAGGTGAACCAAATTACTACACAGCTGGAAATACTTGTATCCCTAACTCAACTACATCTATAGAGTACCAGTCAAAAGTTTGGACACACTTTCCTATTCACTTGAATGGGAAAGTAAGGTATCACTGTGTTTCAGAGAGGAGAGACTCCAGTTTGAGTGAACAAATATTTATTAACACGTGCCTTTTGACATAAGTCTTTGGCGATTAGACAGCAGTTAAATGATTGGCTGATGGAGATCGAGACAGAATGTGGTTGGATAAGTGAGAAAGTAAATGCCCATAATCAGCTCATTTGGAGAAGCAGGAAGAGAGAGAGAGAGAGAGAGAGAGAGAGGGATGTGAATGAGAATGAAGCATAAAGATAATCTTCCTTCATCTGTCACAACAAGGTACGACTGACAATCTGATCATGCCATGGTTGTGTACAAACTAAAAAAAACCCTTAGATAAGCAATGCTCAGAAGTCACTATTCCAGACTCCAAGTCACATGTGAACTCTTCCCTGGGTTACTGTACAATCGCATCACAGGTGCAGTCTAGTTTGTGTGGGAAAGGAATGTGCAGATGTATCTGTGTGTATGCTACAGTATCAACAAACACGCATGAGAACATGACGCCTCCAAAAGGTCTGTGTTCAACAAGCTCAGTCCCTCTGGTTACAGTGAACCAAGACAGCTGTGCTGCTCCCACCTCTTTTTGCGGATGCAGAAATTGTAATTTGCGCTTAAGAACGAGGAAGATCAGCGGACAAAACACAAAAGGTTTGGCTGTTTTGACTGTGTCAAATGGCAGTGTTGGTATGGGCATTTTGCTGCAGGTACTCGTGAGATGCCTGAAGGTTCTGTCCAAAGGCTTATCAGATACTTAAACACTACACAGAGACAGGCAGAATTTTACAACTCTGGGAAGTTATTATGGCAACAGTCATTTCATTCCCAGTCTTGATAATTGTTAGGTAAACAGAAAGTTACGCTGTTCATGTTACAAAAATCCATCAGAAAGTGGAGCTAGGTTCAAGTGTTGTTTTTGCCAGCGGTCTCATTGAAATGAACAAGGAGGCTGCTTTTTGGATGCTGTGCTGATGATGGTCTAAACAAGGCAGATTATTTCCTCCAAGTATGCCCTTAATACTTATTTCCATTTAAAATCACATAAGAATTATTTAAACTGTTCTTTCGCTATTATGTTAACTTTTATGGCATTTGGAAACTTTTCCCCCCACTGTGTAGTGGGAGTTTTTGGATAAGCTGCTTGCCTGTTTTAGCCTGGCTGAGGATCTGACGAGTGCAACTTGTGAAACTCAGGTCAGTAGGGATCACTAAAGACAGTTCAAAGACACCCCCATGCTCTAATAGTCTGCAGGAGGCAATACAGATAACGGTTAATGGGATTTACTTTGAGCAGCCAATGAACCTAAACACAGTACAAGTTCAAGACTGCACGCATACACTCAATTCACTCTTCCTCTCTACATGTGAACTTCCTGCTCCTTTTCACTTCTGTCTGTGTTAGGCAGCAGCTTTATCAAAAGCCAAAAATCAAACAAGGGAAGGTATCAGGTTAGAGATATTTGATCAGTTTCCATGGTAAACTCACAAACAAAGTCCCTGCAGAGTGAAACACATTTCTGGCTGCAGTTACTGGCAGGTCCTCAGGAAACACCAGCAAAAGCCATTTTGCAATTACAGTAAGTCTTGTCATCACTCTTCTCGAGTACCCATGTGGCACCGGCTATAAGCCACAGCTGCTTCTTGGATCAAAGTCGGCCACAGGAAGACAGAAGGGAGTTTTGTGCCTTTCTTGTTATTTGAAGATAGTTATTTTTATGACAAAGCTGTCACAGTCTGAACACTGTTGGATTCAGTGAGAGCTATGGGCTTTTATTCTAGCAACAGAGCTATAATTTCTACATGCATTCATGTGATGATCCATTCTTGCTGGCCTGAAAAGGCCTGAGTCATGGGTCAAACTGGAGCAGAGTTCAATCTATACGCTCCTCAGAAAAACAAGACTGGGAAATCCTGGTGGCCAAAAGGTTAAGACACTGACCTTGTAATCTTAACACCCCAGTTTTAGTCTTAGCCCTTGTTTCCATTCAGCTCTACCTGCCTTAGAAAAAAAAAACATAAATACCTAAGAAACAAAAAGAAAAAGAAAAGGGTCACTAACAGGTCTATGAGGCTTTATTTAGGATGAGTGGTGCAGCTATATTAGCTATATGCTAACGTCAGCATGCTCACAATGATAATGCTAACATTCCGATTTAGCAGGTGTAGCATAATGTTTTCTTGCACGTTTACATGATTTAGTGCTAATTAGCACTAAACACAATGTACAGCTAATGCTGCAGTTTGTGTATAAAATGTATTAGCTTTGCAGGTATTTGGTCATGAATTAAATTATTGGGCGAATTTTAATTTTGACCCAATGATGGCGCTAAATTAATCCTGCAGAGAACATAAATGTCTGTACCAAATTTCCTCAATCCAATAGTTGTCCAGACATTTCCCTCTGAACATTTCTACCTGCTGGTGGCGCTAAAGGGAAAGTGAGGGGATCACTAAGGTCATTGGGATTATCTGTAGGAAATTTCATGCCAATCCATTGAATAGTTGTCAAGATATTTCAATCTGTTCCAAAGTCGTAGCTTAACCAGCATTGACATCTATGCCGTTACCATATGGGGTAAACCATTCGTATTGGGAATAAGATGAAGTGATTTGGCAATACATGTTGTAACACTAAGCTGAAACATCACTTTCATTTAGCACAGACAGTTGCTAAAATTTCCTAATGTTGATGTGTGGACCCACAAGTATGTGGTCCAGTTTTACTCACTCACCTCAGGTCCAAGAACAATCATGCTACTCTGTGAAGACGGTCCATTTTTCCATTTTAGACTGTATTTTACACAGACATTCCAGTTCCACAGAACTGCCCAACTGTCTGGGTGTGCTTTTTCTTACCTTCATTCATCCAGGGAAGTTAACTGATACCTGCTCTTTTTCTTTTAACTACAGCTCCATGTTCGTGTGTGGTTGTTTCTCATTTTTGGTGAGCAAGAGCTTTGAGTGAACAGCTGTTCTGTAGAAATGAGTCTCCTTGTTCAAGGACAACTCACCAGTAGCTTTAGAGAAAGAGTGTTTCTTATTAAATGCTCCTGGACCAGCGCTGCCAACCTTGTCTGGGGATTTGAAATAAAGCCTGTTGAAGCCTGCAACCTTCAAGGTCTGATCGCTCATTTTTCTATCCTGTCTTTCAGAATAAACGTCATTTAACTTATTTCCTGGTCAAGGAGTGAAACATCTTTGAGCCATCTGTTCTCTGTCACAATATTATCAATGCATGTTTAACTGTCAAATGTCAGACACTGATAAGCTAAAGTACTCCTTTTGAGTAAAAAAAGTATTTTTTTGACATTGACATGTTACCTTATAAAGTTTGCAAACAGTTGTGTTTATATATCGAGCAGAGCACACAGAGCAACATTAGCCATTTGGAGTTGTGTTCGTGTCCGCCTGACGATTGTCATCAATGGTCACTCCCCTTTGTTTAAAGGTTCCCCTTTGGAGTTTTTGGCCTCTAGTGTGGTGTTGGAGCTGTTTCAACGAACAGGTCCCTGTTTTGTTGGTCTCGTGCACATATGCATATATGCTGCAGTGCACCGACAAAGTCGGGGGAAGAAGAAGACTGCAAGATAGTTAACATGTAAAGAATGCTAGATTTAAAAACGGCTTTGCTAATGTTTAACAAGAAAGGAACACGTTTGTTAGACCTCAAGGATTCACACGATGCACTTTGGTGAGTAACACTGAATGTAAACATAACTTTTGTCTGTTTACAAGAAAACTCCACAGGGCCCCTTTAAAACCTGTATGACCCTTTTAAAACTTCATTTCCTGCCCCGTTGGACATTGTTGTATGTAACTGTCTCCAGATCTCAGAATTTACTTTGTAGTGTATTCCAGTATCACAACTGATAGAAACGATGCCCCCAAAATATTAGACAAGCTGTGAAAAGCTGGAATTATTTTCTAGGAAGCTAGCTGTGAAGTTACTGGTGACCGGAGCTCAATAGCGTTCTTTGTAACTGTGTTACAGTCTTCTTTTCTAGGTGCAGTAGTGTAATACACGAGACCTTGTTTTACACTCACTTAAAGACATCACAGGCCCTCACGATCAGCAAATGAGCAGCCTCCGCCTGCCACGGAGTGAGGGGGAGTTGGAGCGAGAGACAGAGAGAGGAGGAGAGGAATGTTAGATGGAGTGGAGCAGTTCAGTAGTCATGCTTACTTTACTCTGTAGGTTAATTACCATACTGACAGATTGATTACTGAGAGTGACAGAGAAGGGGGGTCTAGTCCCAGCTGTACTCCTTAACCTTCAAACTGTGTGTGTGTGTGTGTGTGTGTGTGTTGGTGTTTGTGAGAGAAAGTGAGACTGCAAGTGGGAATTGGAGAGTGTATGAACTTGTTGTGTGAATAATAAATAGTTAAAAAAGAATGAGGGTGAGTACTTCCAGACCTCAGTGGATGCACACCATTGCCTGGTTGACTGCTAAATTGATCTCTCTCTTTGTGTTTGCTTGTGTGTGTGTGTTTGTGTGTGTGTGTGTGTGTGTGTTGGACACCTGGAGCTTGAATAGAGTGTTATGGATGTCTGCATCTGTATACTTTTCAGTTCAAGGGTCGCTGAAAAGGTCCTTCATGTCACTGCAGTAGGAAAACAAACACATCAGCAGACACGCAAACACGCGATCATTTTCTTGTCAGCAGGATCTGGCACTGGTCACATGATCGTGTTAATTATCATTACTGTGTGCTGTGGCAGATACAACATACAAACTTCTTAAATGATTACACAGGCTCTGCATAACCCACACAGGAGACACCAATTTGTAGAAGAATACACAGCAATAAGCACAGTAATTACACACTTGTATTCGAACTGTGTTTTATGATATTTATAACAGCAAACGTGGTTAAATGAAACAAGTTGCCTGACCTCACGCACTGAACCAGACACACAGATGTGTGTGTTGACACTAGTTTCAACACAGCTGTTTTTTATTTAGTTTTAAGGTTCATTTGGTAAACAAAAGACACAAACATATCAAGTGACTGACTACTGCAAGAGGCCCAAAACGCTCTGTGTGCTGTTTTGTATATGTATTCCTGTGTACCTTAACATATAATAAATGAATAAATAAGATCAAACTATGTCCGCACCCTAATTTAGAGCACAAATATGTTAAATCTGACCTTTACATCTTCAGCTACCCTGCACAACCTCATTGACCTCATCCTCTGGCATTACAGATCTGCAGGGCACCGAGGCGAGGGATGAGCCAAGAGATGGAAAAGGAAGTGAAAGAAAAAGGAGGCTGTCTACGTAGCTTAAGCGTTTTTTTTGTCTTGGTCTGTTGGGGATCAAAGCCGGCTCCTGCTATAAGAGCTGTCTCCCTCATAAGGAGGATTAGTACGAAACAAATGCTGCTCCGGCTCGGCCCTCGCTGCCTCCCCCGCTGATGGGAGGAGGAGGGGTGCGTTCGCATGCCAGCAAAGATGGGTACATTACAAGCAACACGTAATTTGGAAAAATATCCTGTAAATTAAAAAAATTGAAAGCGCTGTGTGTAAGATCATGAGAAACCATCCTTTTGATGCTGCAGTAGGTGAGTATGTAGGGGGAAGCCCTTGTTCAGCCAAGCTCAACTCGCATCTGTCTGGCAGATAACCCAGCAGGTACGAGATGAAACACTGGAGAGTTGAACGAGTACACTGTGACCATCCTCTGTAGTGTGTGTGTGTGTGTGTGCGCGCGCTTCTTTTTCCTTGTGATGTATGTGAGTTAATGAGTGTTTTAGTCAGAAGTTAATCTGAAATTGTCAACACTTGAACTCCTTTATTTGACAGGTGGTGAGAAATATCTACACGTGTAATCTAATTTGTTGAATTCTGTCAATAAATATCAGTACGATGCAGCAAGAGAAACATATTCAGCAGCAGTGTCAAGCCCTGTCTTCATGCCTATATTAGGTCGTCCTATTTGATATCATACTGAAATAGAATCGTGCAGCTGTCTGACCCACCTGGCCCACACCCTCAGCACACAGGTGACTCTGCTATTAACACCAGAATACACACTGTAACTGATGTCTGCTTCTTTACAGTATTTCTATGAGTGTGTGTGTGTGTGTGTGTGTGTGTGTGTGTGTGTGTATGCACAGTGTGTACCCGCGAAGCACATGGGACCGGAATGACTGATGGATTCCTCGAGTAGTTTTCATTAATAGTGCTGTTCAAGTTTCTGCGCCCTGTGACTATCGACACGGTGTAGCTGCCAAAATCTTCATGGTCACAGTCCTAACCTTGTCGGACAACGACAAGCATGCCATCCCACTGACAATCATCATAATAAACACAGTGGATATGTGGTCAAAAGACGAGTCATGGGACTGACCCTGCAGGGTGATGCCAAGAGGACTAAATGTTAATGCACTTATGGCACCATGAGGGTGATGGGACAGAAGATGTCTGGAACAGTACACACTATACAGATTGCATACATACTGTGCGATCACAGAGGGACATACAGCAGCACTGGGTCATTTGTTTTAATCAGCATGGATGTGTTTACTGGAGTGGGATTGATCCAAATGTTCCATGCTGTCATTTAAACACAAAAAAATGTATATACACGGATTTCAAATATATTTATCATGTATCGATACCACTCTCATGTCTGTCTGTTATATACAAAGTTAGGGCCAGGAGATGGTTAGATTAGCTTAGCATAAAGTCTAGATGCAGGGGGAAAGCCAGCTATGTCCAAATGTAACAAAATCTTCCTACCAGCAGCTTTAAAGCTTATTAATCAACATGTTATGTCATTTGCTTAATCCGCACAAACACTCAAGTGTCAAAATGGCAAGTTGTCATTATTTACACTTTATGCTAAGCTAACCGGCTGCTTACTGTAGGTTCTTTTTAAGCGTACAGACATGAGTCAAATTTATCTTCTTATGTAACTCTTGGCAAAAAGGTGAATAAGACATTTCCCAAAATGCCAAACAATGTTTTCAACAGAAAATCTTTTACAACAAAATAACATAAAATCACAACAATTACGATACAACCAATAAAACAAGTGCAAATAAAGAGAAAATAAAAGGCAGAAGTGATATTGTGTAAGAAAACAAGAACAGTATGACAACATTTAGATGATAGAAATTCATTTGTATAAAAAGCTTATATAGATTTTAATTTTAATCCTGCCTGTGTTAAATCCAACTATGCATTATGAAAATAAACAAACTTAAGCAAGCAAACCCGAGACTGAAGGCAGCTAATTAACTATGTGCACACACACACACAAACCTCCGCATACTAAAACAGTGTTGTTTGGGGGTTACCAGGCTTGTAGTTGTGCCGGGTCAGCACACATTTCTTTCTAAAGTGACAAGCCGAGGGGCTGACATGTTCAGAGCTGTTTCACTTTGTTTCCTTTTTATACACAAACAAGGCCCTACTGTCATCACTCCATCCTTCAAATACCAAAGGGCCCCCTTAAGAGTACGGTCTCAGCCTCTAGTCAGGCCTCCATGATTTCTCCTGGAAAGACGCCCCCAAGGAGGGAACCTTTACTCAATGCAAGCTCAGAGATTTTCTCCAGGTTTTCTGTAAGCAGCATAACATCCAGAATAACAGAATATGCACCAAACAGACTGCTGATCTTGTTGGCACTACCACAATGATACTAATAATACTAATAATACTAATAATAGCAATACTAATAATAACAGTAAAAACAGCAGCAGCTGTTAGAAACACGGGGGCAGCAGGTGAAACCACAGATCCAGACTCTACAGCTCTGGAGGCAGAAATACCTGCAGAAAGCAGCAGAAGGAGAGAGAGAGGAGAAAAAACACAGAACTACGTGAAGCAGTTGAGTTTGTAACAAGAATCATTGGGATATGAGTGTGTAGGAAGAGAGGTGCATTTATGATGCATTTAATGCCAATTAAATGTTCTAGTCTGTGTAATAGAATGTGATGGTCAATGGTATCGAATGTGGCACTAAGATCTAATAGGTCAAGTACAGAGACAAGTTCTTATTCTGATGCAATTAGAAGGTAATGTGTAACTTTCAGCAGTGCTGTCTGATGAATGTGCTATGATGCAGTCTGAATCTGACTAGCTTATTGTTGTGTAGAAAGTCGAGAAATTGGCAACTGCCAATCAGTCGTGGATGTAGCCAAAGAAAGTTTTCCTTCATTGAAAGGTGTTTTCAGAAGGGCAATGCCCACTTTCCCCTTCATGTCTTGTGACATTAGGATTGCATTACACTCTGACTGACATCACAACACACCCTCCCTGATTTTCTTTTACAACTGGTAGTCAATCTCTCACCCTGTAAACCTGCCGGCCTGTGTCAGAGTGCGTTAGAGGGGGTTTTCTCACAGGTTATCACTCTCACAGCTGTTTTTTCTTGTTCTCTGGCTGTAATTTAAGCTACTCTGCAATGATAATGGATTTAACAGGTTCCTTTTAACAGTGCTCTGACCAGATGTGCTCCGCAGCCTCGGGATAGACTGCAAAGTATCACTTTGTCTTCATTTTGTCTAAGGTGGTCTTCCATTTTAACCAGGTATGGCTCACCTGGAGATCCTCCCCATACATCTTTATTACCTTTAACTTTCCTGTAATATGCAGTACACTTTACCAGACCGATTACAGCATCCTTTATGGGAAAGAAATATTAGAAAAATATGCTTATTTGCTTTTTTGCAGAGAGTTGGATGAGAAGATTGACACAACTCATATTTGCATGTTAAATATGATGCTGGAGTTAGAAGACGAACAGCTTAGCTTAGCATAAAGACTGGAAACATGGGGGAAAGAGCTAGCTTGGCGCTGTCCAAAGGTAACAAAATCTGTGTAAAAACATTAAGTTGTCATTTAACGGGGGGGTTATGTGTCGGCCTATTTCTTGGATGGGCGCAGTGACTTCCTGGAGTCTAATCTAATATTCACAGCTCCCACTTTGGATTTTAGATGGATTACACAAACCAGATACAATGTTGCCCTGCCTTCAATAGTCATTCAGAACAGATATAAACACTTCAGACAAAACGTAGTAGTGTTTTTCAAGCATAAAGGAACCCCTGACATCTGAATGCTCTAACCGTACCTTCTTATCTGTAGTCTACTCATTTTCGCATTACTACCATTTTCTCCCTGATGGTCACACTTCATAGAGCTTTTAAAAACTGACAAATACTCTCATTTAAGAGGATTAATGGTGAGGATTATCAGACCAGTAAAAGATTCCTAAAACATGATCACCAGTGAAGTTGTGGCTACTCTGGAGCTGAAAGTGACATTTTTGTGAGAGGTAATAGTATCCATCTTCTTATGAACAAGGATGAGAACAGAGTTCTTGCCTTCACTTTATGAAGCATCTCAACCTAAATGACCACAAAGCCAGCATTTCTACACTCTTAACCTTTCCCAGATGTGTGCGAGGCAACAGGGAGAAGAGGGTGTGGATGAAGAAGGTGCAGCAACAAGATGGGAAAAGAGCGCTAGAAACAGAAAAAGAAAGAGTAGAGCAGTGGGAGACGGAGAATATGGTGGGGTGAGTAAGGACGGGAAAGAGGCTGTCACTGCCTCCAGGGGTGAGGCAGGGGGCCAGAGGTAAGAGAGATGGGGGTCTCTGCCGTCTGGGTGGGTGGACCACAGGGAATGACAACAGTATTAGGACGAGCATCTGACAGGAAATAAATACAGTGTGGGCAGAATCGCTGAGAGGCAGCCAGCCAGACATTGTTGAAAACTACAATAAACTGTCTAGTATGTGGGTTAAGAAAACTTTTTATGGTGTGCTGCACCGGAGAATTCCTGACCTTTGCTGCTCAGACTCAAAGTAAATCATTTATTTCTTCAAGAGGGCATCATACAAATACTCTCATTTGAGATGTTCCTGTAGGTTTCTTCATTTTATTTATGAGCCAAGCTGTTGACTTTATCTAATTTAATAAACATTGTTAACTAGAGATCATTCTTGTAGCAACCCCCCCCCCCCAGCTAAATTAACTGAGTGCCTGGACATTTTTAGTTTGTTTGAAAACTGTTACTGAATCTTGTTGGTTGAGGTTGTTTGAATGTCACTGTGTGGGCTATGTTTCATCATGTTGTGTCTGGATTTGTTGTGATGTGTTGATTAACGGATGGAGCCCGAAGACAACTGGATACCTCAGTAGCTCCAATGGTTAAGGGCCATCCATCCTCTCTGTCATTTATAGGATATTTGAGAGGAAAAGAATGAAAGGCATGGAGAGCGCAAAGTCAGAAGAAAGCGGCGACTTTGAAGAATCCTTTTCATATATGTCATTGTCAGGAGTTTTGAGCCAAAGTGGGCTCGAGACCCCTAAGCAACACAAACAAACAGCTAAAACACTCCACGGCCCTGCTTCTGACACAGTCAAGGAACAACATGAAAGAACATTTTTCTCATTCTACAGAAGACATGACTTATGTGGCATCCTTTTCAGTTTTTTGCGGCTCCTTTAGAATTTGTGGCTTCGTTTTCAGACACAGCATTGGCTTGGCTCCCAGCAACTCCCAGTGTAACAATTAGTAAGGATAATGGAAAGGCAGGAAAATGTGACCAACAATAACCGAAAAATGGTAAATTAGCTTTAAACATTATCTCCTTGTGTTCACAATTTAACTGGCTTGAATGTCTGGAACCCAAAATTAAAATCTCTTGGCTTCAGGGTAACTAGATGCATTGCCTTGATGTGGTTTTGACATTCCCGAATGACTCCACAATAATGAAAGCAAATGACTGTACTAATGCTTCCTGGCCAGGAGATCAGGATATCGCTCATTCAATTTGTAATACTTCCTGACTACTAAACTCACAGACAGCAGAGGCCTTCCAAGAACTATGTGTGAAAAGTAAATAAAAAAGAAATGAATTACTTCTTTCATGTTAAGACAAGGTATGCATCAGTTTATTGAACTAGAATCTTCTGGCTTCAATGTTTTGTTAAGTCACTTTTCTACGAAGGGTTAACCATTTTTTGTTTTTTTTAAATTGAAGCTTCTTCACTGTTTATCCTAAGGCTAGCCTGGTTCCAGACGTCTAAATTGCTGCTTAGTTTCCAATTTCTTCAGTGATTCAAACAGGTCAGTTGTTGGGCTCACTGACTGCTGTTTCTATGGTTGGAGAAGCAGCCGCCAATTTAGAGCTTTGTAAGCAAGATTAAGAATGAGAACGTTGTGTTTCTGTGCCAGAGCCAGACATGTGGTTGATGTAGCTATGCAAGTTGTTAAAAGTTGACTTGCAAAGATAATCATTCTTAAATCTGCATATTTCTTTTATTGACAGCTAACATGAATAAAATGTCTGACTAAATAATGTAAGTGAAATAAAATGGCTCATTGTCTAATTGTTAGGCTACTGAAAGGTTTCTATTGATGAAAAGCGGTGAGATAGCGGAACTTGTCTCAATTGTATTCAAATATTCTTTCCTTTTTCTACACTGTATTGGTTTTTATACAAATTGTTTTTATCTGTTTTCTTTTAAAACCGGATGATTTTCACATGTCTGTTTTATTTTGCTGCCATTGTGTTGTAACGTGGAACCACTCTTTGGCTCTATAACGCTGTACACAGCAGTGCTTTGGGCTACATGCAAACATCAGCATGCTTATACGTTCACAGTGACATTGCTAACATAATGATGTTTAGCAGGTTATATTCACCAGGTTCACCTTCTCTGTAGGCAATCTACAGTTGTTGAAATCAAAGATGTCAACCACCAAAGCCAGTGAGATTTGTCCTCTGGGGACCACAAATGTCTGTACCAAATGTCATGACAATCCATGTAATAGTTATTGAGACTTTTTCTTTCTGGACCAACGTGGTAGGCCGACAGACTCACCAACACTGCCATCCCTTGAGCCATGCTACTAGTGTGGCTAAAACCTGCTAAACATGAAAAGCAAAAACCATAAAAATTTAACATAAAAATTCCCAAATCAGTTTTGACAGTACAAATTAAGATACAGAAACCAAACTTGACGCATGACTGCACATTCATTACACTGTACATGTGTTTTGGGAAAAGATCAGAGTTCTTCAATTTAACGGGGTTATGCAGTCACCGCTGGGCATGAAGTTAGAGCAACATCCGTGAAAGTATATTTTCCAATCTCTACCATACGGACATAATATCCCTTCAGTATGTTTAAGTGAGCATGTGATGCAAACTATAGATTGCAACAGCCAAAGGGAGTGTGTGTGTCTAATGATCAACATTATCTTTAGCTATCTAAAAAGTAAATTTATTCTGTACGTTTTTTTTTTATGTGACCACCATGTTTCTTTGATAAAGAGGTAATTCAATTTCCAGCAGGGCCCCAGTCCACAGAGGCGTTCTCTGCTTGGAGCGGATCCACTAGGATCCCCTGCCAGGATGTAAAGATCACAGACCAACACAGCCTCTCTGTTGGGAACAACGCACTCGCTTTCTGTACATGTCTTTAATAATACCATTTATGTCTTTATTTTACCTGTAGAGAATGACAAAGATAATTTTATTTCCATTTTTAAAGGCTTGTTCTGAAGGTTGAACCCCTGGACATGGTCCCTGAGGTCCCTCTAAACTTTTACTATGTCCCAAACCTATTCAATGTGGATACAGTATAAACATTCTTGCGTGCATGTCTTAATAAGTCATTGGGGATGTAGGTTATTGTGATTTTCATTATTCTTCTGTTCACTGCTGGGATTCAGCCATATGTCAAGAATGAGGTAAGAAAATTATACCCCTGTGTGGGTCAAAAGATAACTGTGACTGTAGTGCGTCCAATAGACCGTTGTATGAGCTGTATAAACATATTACAAGGATTTTGGCCATTGTAAAACTTCAAACTGATAATGTAAGCTGTTCTGTTTCAGTGTGTCTGAATAAAGTGTATTCGAAGATAAAACCAACATTTCAAACACAACAAACACTCCTTTCAAAAGGCAGGCCGCTGGGGTCTTTGGTGTGATTGGCAGTCAATGTGATTGCAATCTGGAAGAAGTCCCGGAGAAATGTTCTGAGACCAGTTTCATATGCTGTATATGGTCAGGTTAGGGGTTGTCTGTGTCTTGTTCAACAGAGTTAGCCCCTGGATAGACAGCTTTTGTTTGAATTCTCTTTTGTGTAGAAACATATTAAAGGAAAATCACAGTTTATTTCAACCTGATGTATTTCCCATAAATGTGTCTCTATGGGTCATGTTAACTTTGCCTTCGCCACCTCCGTTTTAGATTCCGGAAACGAGGACCCACACAAAATACATGTAGGGCTAGAGTGCATGAGTCTCCATACAGTTTTCAGAATAAACATGGTTTTTGGTCTTGCTGCTGGTTTGTTTACATGTGAGACTGACATCACTACGGTTATATTGTCTTAAATTGTCTAAACTCCAAAAGCTAAGTGCAATAGTGGAGTCTTATGAAGACGATTGTAAATCATTTCACTTTGGTCGTCAACCATACTTCTTCGAAAGACAACAGGAGGAAGACTTTTGCTGCAGAGGGTGGGATCTGTTGATGCCAGACTTGGAAAATAGATGTGTCCAGGATGGGAGTGATCCCAGCTGTATAACTACAACAAATGAATTTGCAGCGTCAACAATGTCGTCCCGCAGACTTTGTTTCAACTCCCCGAAACCATCTGGAATATAAACTGGCTGGACGAAACAGCTCACTGTACAATAAGAAAAAGCCATTACAACTCATGAGAGACTACATTTTGTGGCCCACCAGCAATAAACACTAACATTTTGGAATCCATTTTCCTGGACCAACACTGATGTGAAATTACAATTGTAGCTAAGAGAAAAAGTTCCAATTGTGTCGGAAAACGAACGTGACATCTCGGAATAGTGTTTGATTAACTTACAGAGCAACTGTTAAAAAGCTGGAGTCTCTACCATTCAGCGGTAACATTAGTCGATGGAAACTGTGTGTCTTGTCATTTTATTCTTGCAATTTTGGCACTTGTTTGCCACTTCTTCTCTTGTGCGATTACATGCTAAAAGGAAAGCAATCCACAGCCTCACACATGTAAACAAACCGATGTGCAATTTGCCCCGGATGTAGATCTCGATGCAGTTAGCCACAATGGCCATTCGAGGTGTTTGATTCATGATTGATTCATTCATGTTGAAACGCTGTAGACCATAATTAATCCAAATTAAACCATAAATATTCTTTAAGACATCAAATACAGATATGTAAGTGGGATTGAATGTGGCCAAAGGCAGATGTCTTACATCTAGGAGGACAAATCACTGGTGATGTAAGGTCAGCTAAAGTATTTTTAATTTACACCAAAGTGACAATGCCTGCCTCAAAGGGATTCATAAAATAAAAAAGATAAAAGAGGTCATGGTTGGTGAGTACAAACAAAATTAATAAAAGTCACAATCATTTACATCTATTTGAATGTTAATGAAAATAAGAAATACAGTTTTATAACTATAAAATACAAGCTCAACATAATATAATTATTGCCATGCAAAATGCGTTATTGAACCCACATGAGAACTGCTGGAAGAGTAAATCAGCTTTTCTTACAGTATCTGCTGCCGTTGGGAAATGAAAATATTTGCAGTTAAAAACAGTAAAACACACCAAACATACTGCAAAGCATTCACTTACTTTACTACTATAAGAGTTGCAAATATTTTGACAGTACATGAGTTTAATGATGTTGGACTATCCTGTTACCAGTGGCATGCAAACTCTATACCTCCTGTCAGTGAATGCTCTGTTGCCTCAGGCAAAGCAGATATTACTTCAGGGAAAAGAATCTCATTTAGCAAGCAGGTAATACTGTCTGTGTCCTCAGAGACTGTTGTCTGCTATCTGGATTTGAATAGCGGTGTTCACAGCCCAGAGCGCAAGAGTTTAACATGATTTTCTGGATGATGACAAAGGTATGTCTTCTATGTAAGTGTGGCCTATTGTGTTAAATATATAGTATATCTGTTCCACATTACAGTTCCTCCCTAGGTTTACCCTGTCACTCATTCAGCATACAGTTTCAATAATCAGAGCCACATTTCTGCTGCAGGGAGGGAGCTATATTTGAGGTCCTGGTAGTGATCATATTGTCAAATTGCAGTTTATTCTTTTTTTATTCAGTTTAATTTTGTCAAATTGGATGATTATTCTGTGCTGGTTAGAAACATTTCCTAGACCAAGAATATGCAACAAGTGCAAAGCAGCAGTTATTTGTCAGTCTTCAAAGGGAGGATTTGACATTTTGGGTAAATACGTTTATGGGTTGTGTTGTCGAAAGATGAGAAGATTGACATAACTGTCATGTTTGAATGGTAAATAAATAGCTAGCCGACAGTTAGCTTAGCATACAGACTGAAAATAGGAGGAAACAGCTAGTCAGAAAGCTAAAAATCCACCCAAAAGCACCTCACCTGTCACTGATTATTATGTGACAAAAGTATAAAAACAAGAATTTGCCATTTTACAGGGGGTTACGTTATTCCCATGGACCAGTAGCTTCTTGGAGCTAATATCGTATTTTTTTTATTTTAAAGGAGCCAGGCTAGCTGTTTCCCTGTTTCCAGTCTTAGTGCTAAGGTAAGCTAACCTGCTGTTGCTTTAATATTTACCATATAGACATGAGAGTGGTATCAATATTCCTGTCTAACTCCCAGCAACAAAGTGAATGAGTGTACTTACCTAAATGTTTTTCAATTCTATTCCTTAACTCAAAGTTAATTAAGGTGTTGCCATTAGTGATGGGATAAATAGTTCATTTTAGTAACTTAGTTCAGTAACTCCCGTTCAGTAAAAAGAACTACTCTTTTTTTTTAGTTATTCGTTCATTTATTAATTATTAATATTAAACATTAAAATTTTCAGCCTAAATACAAAAATACTTAGGTTTCTCACTCTCTCCCTGTTGCAGCAGAGCTCTAACCACGCCACGCCCCATATAACTACATATCCATGGTGAACTACTACATGCTTGTTTCCTATGCTAAATCTAGTAGCAGTCCAGGCTACTCATTTACGTTTCT
>JAVQJL010073788.1:0-13826 GCA_036024295.1 Nannoperca obscura | reverse complement strand
GTGTGTTTTTTTTTTTGTTGTGTGTTTAATATAATATATCTCTCTCTCTCTCTCTCTCTCTCTCTCTCTCTCTCTCTCTCTCTCTCTCTCTCTCTCTGCCACACTCTCTCCCGTCACAGCCACCTCTACATACATGGGTGAACTTGGCAGAGCACTTTGTTTGAACACTGAGTAGCTTGCCTTGTATCGTGAATATTTAACTTTCTGCCCGGGCTGCGGCTAACGTTGCTACAGAGGGGGGCAGATTGAAAGGCTGTGTCACTGATTACCTGAGCTTGAGCTAACGTCAGTCACATTTTCTACGTCTCTAGCTCGGGCCCTGTTTTGTTTTGTTTTCCTCTTAAAAGGTGCTACATAAAGCAGTCTTAAGTATTAATAGTTAAGTTAGGACAGAATAGCCTTTGTGTCATATTGGTAATGTCTAATATTAATATAGTTTTTAGTAATGTGATTTTCAAAATGTCCTAATTGTGAGTAGAGGGGAAACAGTCGGTGAATTCATCAATTAGTTCATTGACAGAAAATGAATGCCTTCATTAATTGATTGCAACATTTGTTTTAAAGAAAACATGGACAAAATTCACAGGGTTTGATTTTTCTTTCTGTCATATATGATCACAAACTGAATATCTTTGGATCTTGTACTGCTGGTCAGACAAAACACACAATTCAATCAACTTGGTAATTATAATGGCCATTTTGCACTATTTAGTAACATTTTATAGAGAGAATGATTCATTGATTAACCAAGTAATCAATAATAAAATAATGTACAGTTGCGGCCTTAATTGTGAGACATTCTCTAGTTGCAGACTGTTGAATGAATGTGAAGCAGTGGCTTTTGGGAAGGTATAAATTAAACAGTATACAACACTATTGTTAGACAAACTAAATCTTCCATGAGCTTGCAGTGTTTTCCTTGAAGGTGTTTGAATAAACAACTCTAGAGAGAGAAAAGGATCATTTGAGCTTAGGTGATTATTGTGTTTGAAATTGGGAACACCCCTTTCATCATCAGTATACATACATACACTGCATATTTTTGCACAATGAAATATGCATTATTTTAGAATAAGAAGGCCTTGCAGAGGAGAATCTGAGCTCAATTATAGAGTGCGGTAAGATAGTGAGTCAGCTGACGAGTGAAAATAAAAGATATATTCTGCACAATTTTAGAACATAACTTTATAAACTGTGTCACATCAATATTATATTAATTAATATAATTCCTCTTTCTCTGTCTCATATAGAACCTTTTAAAAATGTCTCCTTTCTTTTGATGTTTTCTCCTCTAACTAGGTTTCCCTTTCTTGCCTCCCTCTCAGCCACCACACCCCCACCTTTCCCTCCTTCCTCCTCTTCTCCTCATGTCTTCTCTCTCTCTTCATCTGTCCTTCTCCTCCCTCCCTCATCTCCTGCAGAGGAGGTCCCATGAGATTGTGTTTTCATGTAACACGCCAACAAGCGGAGAACAAGAGGCGAGGAGTCTTATATGTCCTGCTAAACTGTACGCGCTTTTCCATCTCTCTGCTTTTCTTTCGCTCTCTACATCCTTCTGTTGCTCTCATTACCTTCTGTTTCACACGGGAGGCTGTTAGCTCTGCACGTTCTTTGTCACTTTCCCAACAGTTTGTTTTTTGTTTAGTGAAAGAGCTAAAGCTTATTTTTGTTTGTTTGTGGTTTTGATTAGAATTTGAAATCGTGAAGACGTTGTTTTTGTGCTGTTGATACAATTCACAATCTATTCTAGTAACTTGATTTTAATACACATTTTGACATAATTAAGTGGGCAGTTACACACTAACACATACAGTCCACTAATAGACTGGATAGTCACAATGCTGAATATGTTTTCTGCAGTAGATTGTAAAGACTGTAGGAGACATTTAAAAGCCTACCCAGCTTTTCCCTTCCTTCTCTGTTTTTCCATGTTCCAGGGTCATGATTCTTAATGGGCCAGGACCAGTCCTTCATCCCTTCATCTCCGTGGATTTGCCTTTATCCTGTCATAAGGTCAAGGCCTATGGGCAAGACCCACAACAGCAGTGGCCCCATTATTTCTCAAGGAAATTGATTATTGATTGGGAGCAACAACACCACTGATTGAGGGTGGGGAGAGAAAGGCAGACAGAGGGGAGAGAAAGAGCGGGAGAGAGACTGAGGACTCAATAAAGAATGATTGAAGCATGTCACACAGCGGGCATATTGGCTGGACAGGAATCGAAACAGATAGGGACCACAATTTACCTACATTCCCACTGGAACTGACAGATTGCTTTTCACTCCTGCCTTTATCCCTTTTTTTCTGTCTTTCCCAAGATTCCTTTTTTTTTTTTTTACTCTTTCCCTCTCCTTTCCCCCCATCTTGCTTTTTCCATTCCTTATATCCTCATATACTTACTTGTCACTTAATTGTGACTATACTGTCTATACATCACCTAAGTTTAAATATTATATACAGTATCTGTAGTATGTATGACTGTTTCGTGTGGCTGTATATGTGTATGTTGTGTGTGTGTGTGTGTTTGTGTGTGCGGTGGGATATATAGCTGTTATATGTACTCTATATGACCGTGTGTGTGTGTGTGTGAGGTCCAAGTTCTTGCAGTGTTGACAGGTCTCTTGCATGTCCCAGCCACTCCAGACAAACCAAGGTTGGGTTTAATCTTATAATGGCTGAGAGAAGGCCTCCTTAAAGCAAATCACAATGCATTGACCAAAAGACTCATGCATTATTCAGAGTTCCTTTTTTTCATATCACACAACCTCAGCAATGCTCACACACACCAGCACACACAGGCTCATTTGCACTAATGTTTGTGTGTAAAGTGCACACACTCAATGCTGGCTCTCTATAGGCCCCTACGGCCAGTCAAGACAGGATTTTGTTGTAATTCAAATAATTGATCTCTGTTTTGATTGAATTAGCACACTTGAGCTAATTGAGCTATCCCTTTGGTCAGAACTCCAGTAGGAATATGTTCTAAGGCTTTGCGTATTACTTAATGTGCCCGATAATAAGACGTTTTGTCATATTTTAATTTCAAGCGAAATAGATTGCATGAAAATAGTCCCTGCATGTAAGTGCATGTATGTTTAGATGTTCTGATATCTTGTGCACATGCATGTCTCTTCTTGAAGCACTCCATCACCCTGCAGTGTCCGCTACACTAATTACAGCCAGATTAAATATTCATTAACAGAGCTATTAGTAAAATAATCTGATGGACTGGAACAATAAAGAGGACAACAGATTCAGGTGTTTAACAGAGAAAAGACACTAAATTATTCTGGGACCAGAGCTATTTTAGTTTTAATTTGCGTTTCAGTGATGAATTGACATCACCATCAACTGGCAATCACACGGGCCTTTCTCAGAGACTCCACTCCACTTCAGAAAATCACATCCAACCAGTATTATGCAGTAAGGTGTGTAGACTTAGCCCCTGTGTGTCCTGCCTTCCCCTAATTGGCTCCTTTGCAGCGGAGCCCTGCCATTGAGACTCAGGGTGTGTCTCTCTCTTGCTTCCTTCCATCCTTCTTTTCCTCTCTGGCCTCACCTCCACCCTTTGCCCTCACCCTCGCCTACTGGCCCCCTTTTAGAGGGCCTTGGTGTATTCTCTGCCCCTCATCACCTTTCCTGGAGCGCACTGGAGGCCTGATATAATCTGAAACCAAATCGAAATTGGTGTATTCACAATGGCATTTGGCAGTTTGAAGCCGGTGAGCTCCCTGCAAGTTGAGGTGTTTTCCGTTGATGACAACAACACCAGAACAGCTTGCAAATGCATCACATGAATATTAGTGCAGAATGTGATACTTCAAACCTGTCATTTGGCCTTTGTCAACACACCGAATTAGATTTTTCTTTAAACTGACATATCAAAATCTAGGATATGTCATAAAATGAATAAGTGGAAATTCTTCTTTCCTTAATTTCCTTCCTTTTCCTTCCTTCCTAGGTGTGTATTGTTTAATGTTGCATGATACACTAAGCACAGATGTGATAGAAGGTACTAACCTTTCAGGCTGACATAATCTTTTGACATTTACATGTATTCATGATATGCATTAATGTAAACAGTGTTAACCTTATTCGAGTTACACAATGGGTATTTTAAAGGGGAAGGTTTTCAATGGTTTGTAGAAAATATTCATTTGTATACATATATTTTGGTTGTGATGCTTCATGATCACTGACTGGGGGTCGTAGTGCAGGCACATTATATCAAACTCCACATTATAGATGATGTAACAGGAATAAAATGTGGTTTTCTGTTGTAAAACAGATCTTTGGTCGGCTATTGTGGATCTGTGTACTGAACTGCAGATACAGACAGTTGTTTTTACTGTAATATTTGGACTATTGTCCTGTTTCAAGAGACAGCTTAGCCGTATTCGGCCTGAGGGGACACACATGAATATGCCCCGACCCAGACACAAAGAGATGACACCGTACATAAACACACTAACACACGTGCACACAGATAATATTCTCACACACACACACACACAGACAGATATGTGTGGAAAGACAGACACAAACAAAGACAGTGTGGACATAAGCAAGACTGTGCAACGTGTTTGATGCATGCATAAATACACTCATGCATGCATGAACACACACTGTCTCTCTCTCTCACACACACACACACACGTAGGCCCATACTTCTACTCACCTTAATTGGCCCACCAAGCATCACTTAAGAAGCCTTTGAGACAGAGAGTGTGAGATAGACATGGAGGAGGAGAAGGGGGGAGTTCAGAGATGCAGACAAAAACAGGAAAGCGATAGGGTCTTGGAGAGAAGGAGGAGATCGGGAAGAGGGAAGAGAGGGAGGGCAGAAGGCACGAGGAGGAGAGAGAAAGAAAGCTCCTTGTGTATTTCTGGGGGTAATTACAGATGCAGATTTGCGTTGCCACTTGCAACATGGCTGAATTCATTTCCATCTTCGCTCTGCCCTTCCCTGGTGCCCCTGGGGAGGTACAGGCAGAGCTGTGTGTGTGTGTGTGTGTGTGTGAATTTTGAAGGAGGCAAATCTGGGAATCTGCATAACAAGCTGGGAAAGAAAGATGGAAAAGGGAAGAAGAGGATGAGAAAGAGGAAGACAGTGTTCTGAAGAGAGGAGAGCCTGTGTGTGTGTGTGTGTGTGTTTGTGTTTGAGGGAGCACCTAAGACAAACCAAGACAGCTAGTGGATGATAAAATACAATTCTTACACCTGATTTTTAGGAACAAACTGGACATTCTTCTCATGAGTCCCATTAACAGAATACTATCCGTTTCAACAAGGGTCACAATGGAAAGTATTTTAAACATTGTTTTTATATTAAACATTTTTTTATGTTTTAATAAATGCCAAGAAAAGTAAACGAAATATGATAAATCGTCAGGTTCAACAACGCATGACAGATTATCAGCACAGATTTATGCACGTGGGCTTGAATTCTCTTTAATTCTTAACTCTGAACCCCCAAACATGCGTGCAAGTGCAAACACTTACAGTACATTATGCTTTGTTTTAAACTATATACAGTAGGTGCCAGCAATAAAATCCGTGCCAAGAAGTCTCATCAATCACTGGAAAATATTTGAAAGTCAATTTAATCAATTTCTGTGTGATTGATAGCTCAACAAAAATACTTGAATTGCACTACTGCGGTAAACCCCACCCACCCGCTGTCCCCTGCAGACAAAAACACAAGGTACAAACAATTTTACTATTATATGACTAAAAGATGGTGTTCCCCTGATTTTCCTCAACTTGTATTCATTCCAATGTTCCATTCCCACGATTCAATTTGAACTGTAATTATTAATAGATGGTTAGGGACGCTTTGTCCTCTGAAGGTTCATTTTCTGCTCCCAGTGGATACAAATAATTGCCTAAAAAGAATCTAATGTCTTAATTGACATAAGAACCGGAAACTGTAGAAACCTGACAGGCCGTTTACCCTGTCTGCTGTGTTTTCGCTGTAAGGGAATACAGGTGTTTGATACCACAGCAAAACCCCTATGGTGTGTTTAGCACAGACTTGTCCTTCAGTCTGCCGAAGATTGATGGAGAGCCACACGCTCCCTCAGCACACCGGTGTTTGTGTAGTGACAGCATGTGGCCACAGGGGGCTTGCTGATCACAGCACAGTCTCTGTGTGTGTGTGTGTGTGTGTGTGTGTGTGTGTGTGTGTGTGTGTGCGTGTGAGAGAGAGAGAAAATGCGAGAAAGATAAAGTGACAGAACAGTGGAGACAGAGTGAAAGACAGACACACTGAGACCAAGAGATAGGAATAGGCAGCAAGTGTGCGTGTCAGTCAAAAAAGTGTGCATGTCAGTCATGCGTCATTGGTAAACCTTTACAAAATGTGTGTGCGGATGATGAGGTGTGCATGAGTTTGCGGGCTCACGTTGTTCCTTTGTTTAGCTGTTTTTATGTCCCCGTGTTTGTTTTTGGCCATTGTCTCTGGAGAAAGGGCGAGACAGAGAGAGAGACGAAGAGTCTTTCACCGAACCTTTTTTAGTTTTTCATCCCTTTGTGCAACACATACAAGGACACACACACACACACACACACACACACACATGCACACACACACCCTTTCCTGTAAGACCACCTGGCTTCCCGCTGCCAGTCCGCCAGCCAGCTCAGCAGCCAGAGACTCGGCCCGATTAATTATCTTCCTGCTAATTGAATGTAGGGGGACTCTACAGGGAAGGGTCATTAAACTGATGCAGCGTATGTTTGTCTCCACTGTTTATTTATCCACAGCTAAAAGATACATCAGACACACTGCACACAGGCACACACAGAGACACACACATATGCAAGGCTACCGATATCTACATACGCGACAACAAATATAATTGATGCTCATGCAGACAAACATTCACTCACTGTACTCACTTTGTACAGGCATGAAGACACACATGCACAAAGAATTCGTTCTGGGTTAATAAATCCTTGGTGGTGTTTCCATCACAGGTCAGCACAGTGAGTGCCAGGCGGATTGAACCAGAGCTGCAACTAGTGATTATTTACATAATGGATGAATCAGTCAATAACTTTTTTTAAATGAATCGATTCATTGTTTAAATAGTGAGAGACAGTCATCATAATTTTACAGAGCCCGAGGTGAGGTTTTCAGATATTATTAAAGCAAATCCTCACATTTGAAACTGGAACCAGAAAATGTTTGAAATGATTCCTTGATAAAGGGCTTAAATGGAGCTGAAACAATTAATAAATTAATCTTTTGGGCTAGAAAAAACATGCAACTTAATGACTTTAATTTGGACTTTTTGCGAATTGTAACAGGCATTTTGCACTATTTTTAGTTTATAGCCCAAATAGTTTATAGATCAACTGAAAAATGATTGCCTGATTAATAGATAATAAAAATGTAGCTCTAGATTAGTCGATTATTAACTATTATTGTAGTGTAATGCACACTCTGCAAGCTTGTACGGCCAACTCAGTGCATTTTAGAGATTATGCTGCACCATCAAACAACATACTAATACTCTTTATACTTATTTCTTCTGCTCCCCCCCTGCCCGCCTCTGATAAAGAAGTGACATCGGTTCAAACACTACAAAATCCACAAATTGCACACACTCACAGACCACGTGCTGAGGCATTATGGAAGTCTTATTAATACAGTGTATATGAGGTGTAATTAATGCAAAGCACTTTAGGTGTGACAAGCAAGCCCTTGGTCTCGGCATTAAGCCTACATTGTTTCAGTGCTAACAAGAGGGCTCTCAGGGGAAGTGGCTCTCTTCTTCTTGTCTTCTCCCCTGTCTTTGTCTTTATCACCTCCTTCATGTTATTGGTGTCATGTAATCCTTGATACTGTGACTCGGTAATGATATGCCATCCTGGAAATGTTAGACAAGGGAGTGTAATGTTCATGCACTATTGGCGGATGGGGTAGTTCCGGCGGAGGCAAAATAACTAATGTTGGACAAAAATAGAAAGATTAATCGATAATGAAAATGCTGTTAGTTGCTGTCCTAATGAAAACAGTGTACTCATTTGAATCCCTATGTCCCTGAATTGCAGTCTCTATAAAAGTTTCAATTTCAAATTTGATTGTTTTATTGTCTTACAAAACTGAATCCAGGTAGATTTTATTTTTTACACTGATCAACAGAAAACAAGTCTTTAATAGTGAAAATGGTGAAGTTAACTATACAACATATATTATTGCATATTTACCCACTTTAATAGGACACCCCTAAGTCATCACTTGTGTAGCCAGGTGGTCTAAAAGTCATAAAATTAGTTAAACAGAGTGTTTATGTGAGAGGTCCAACATGTAAAAGCAGCATCATACGTCGGTATAATATACATATGGGCCACACATCAAAGGTAAACCATTATAAAATGCCTTAGTAAGGTGTTGGGGGAACATAAGCTGCCAGAGCAGCTTCAGTGTGCTCCGACAACCGCTGCTGCCATGCCTTGTTTCTGAACGTTGTCCCTGAACGTTGAGCCAATACTATTTCATTATATTTGTATTTAGTGGCCTGAGCAGGGTATTCAGCCACATATATGAGGCCCACTGTTGGCTGGCAAAGGCTGACGGCTGACACAGAGGACTGTTCCCCCCCACATGCATGCACACACATAATGGCCGTTTCACAGCTCGTCTGGGGGTAATGGAGCCTGCCTGGGCCTGCGGAGATGGATCACCCCCAGATGGGGATGAAATGGGTGATCTCGCAGGATTGACAAGGCCTTGAGGTGCTTTTAGAGGACCTGGTGACCAAAGTTACACACCCAAACCTTCCTACCCTTCCTCGTTGGTGTAATTTATGTAATCTGGGTGGATGGTAGATAATGGGACATTGATTTGGAAGATGGTCTCATTGGCTGGGGTTTAGGTGGATGAGAAATGGAAAAGAGTGTGTGATACTTCTGTTTGTGCATCCAACTCTGGGTTTATGCATGCACATCTATCTTTGTGCACCTGTATGTATGAATCTGTGTGTTTATGTGTTCAAGTAGAAGGTGGAAACACAAAATGCGAAGTTAAACTGACATCGGAACTGAAGCAATCACTCTAATCACCTAGCCCACAAAATTACCTGAATCGCCTACCCTTCTCCTTCAAATTCAACACAACCAAAACACAACATGACTGTGCTGGTATTTCGACTGGACCTTTGAGGCGAGCGGCGGCTGACGTTATAAATGGCGTGTGGTGGATAATGTCAATACTCTGTGATTGGACTGAGCCTGCTGAGTCGCTAAAGGTCAAGGAGGAGCACATTGCTGATTGTTTTCCAAAGACAGCCCATTGAAGTTTGTCTGATAGGGGTCATTTAGTTTAAGACATGCTCAGCAGCTAAGTTATCAGTCTGTGTCACTGATGTTCCCTCCTCTAACAGCGCTGTTTATTTGAAAATGAAGGATTTTGGTTCTAGCATTTTGTTAAATTCAACTTCAACCTTTTTGGCATTTGTAATTATTGAATAAATGTAAATGAATATCACAATTAAAGCAAATTATTATCATTGCTTTTAACTGTGATTACAAGATAAACAGGCCGTCTATCATACTGTCGAATTGGTGAATTCATGTCATAAAGGAATAATATCTTGCACTGTTGTGTCAATACCCTATAACTTTGAAGCTGACCATGACTTGTAGTTCTGCCATTGAAAGACATAACAAAGTGATGTTGTAAGATGTGTTTTTCAGATGTCATGTAATGGACCATCTAGTGTTATATTTACACAACATTCAGTGACTGAGGCGATGAGGTGCAATCATACAGACAAACTTGTTAGTTTAGTTATCAGCTGCAGAGTAAGCGAACATCTTCAGCCACAGTAAAGTAAAGTACATTTTTTTGGTTGTTGTGTACCTCGGGACACACATGCATGTTATAAAAATAATATTAACTAAAGGAACATCAGTTTGACAGCTTGACTAACATCTTATCCACCAGCGCAAATCTCGCAACCGCCGTCATCAGTGTGTGAACTGGTGAAGCTCTATCTAAATGCAGTCCATTTACCATTAGCAAACCTTTCGTCCAGTTAAAACTGAGATTCTCAACATTTCACTTGAGTTTCTATAACTATATTACAATAAGCAGAAAATCATTCAAAACCTTGAAATGAAAAGGTTAAATGAATTGTCAAGTAAAAACACATCACATGACTGATCTACTGACTGACTACTGACTGGTAAACCCTCCAAATATATGAAAACCAAGAGTATGTTTTTTTTTATTGCAATGTGCAATTAGATGGTTAATTTCTTCATTTGTTGCCATGGAAAAGGATCTGTCTGTGCTTCTACATATCCCATCCTCTTACAACCTTTAAAGATGCTTTAATCTCAGCTTTTTTAATGTCCATTAAAACACATACAACACTCTTAACACATGTGTGCGTTCATTATCATCTGCTAACCGAGGCTTTCAGGTCTAATTTCACTGACGATGTTCCTTTTGTGGTATATCCTTGAAAAGTGATCTAAAAAAACACAAGATGCAAATGTGGATATTTGCTGTCCCATCCACCCACATCATTTGGAGGGTTGGTGTATGTGTATGTGCAAGGTGCGTACATTTGCGCTCACGACACCCCTCGTCTCAGTGCCTCTTCAAAGGCATTGAGTGGTGCCCTTTGTGGCCCCCGCTCCCTCCCTTTTCACTCTCCCTCCTTTTGTCTTAGCGTTTCATATTTAATAGAGCTGGCTCGGAAACAGAGCAAGGATAGGTACCTGAGGCTGAGCGCAAAGGCCTACTGATGCCTGGGTGAAGTATCTCCTCTCTCTCTCTCTCTCTCTCTGTCTCTCTTTCTGCATCTCTCTCTCTCTCTCTCTCTCTCTCTCTCTCTCTCTCTCTCCAATGATCCTTTCAAGAGAATCTATGAGCAGCAGATCAAAGGGATCCACAATGATGTCCCCCTATTCTATCGGGACGGCACGGTGGTTGAGACACCCTCCTCTCTCCATGCACACACACACACACACACACACACACACACACACACACACACACACTTGCCCGCTCTCAAACAGGTGTCTTGACTGATAAGTGATACACATATGGAGTGGCAAAGAGAGATGGCACAAAAATGGAGTGCGAATCCTCTCTTTCGCCTTCATCTCTGCTCTTCCTCCCTCTACGTGGCATTCAGTCTTAAGTTCCCTCCCCCGCCCTCTCTTTTACTCATAGCGTAATTGAATTGAAGGGACTTGCTCCTTTAGTTCAGTTCGTCTTGGAGGAACGAGCATCTCAACTAAGCTCGGAAAAGAAAGAGCAGCCTTTCCACGTCTGCCCCGTCTCCCTCGTGCGCTGCCTTTTTTTTCTTACAGTAAGGTGATGAGAGCCCATTGGCGTCTGTCTAAGTATCTGGCTGATTTTATAGCCGGCTTTCAATCACCCATCTTGTAAAGAACAAGAACACATGTTCACTATTGATCATCAATCAATGATCAATTAAGCAAGCCATTTGTCCAATTAGAGCAAAAGGGTCCATCCAGACCAATGCTTATTTAGCTGTGTGATTGGAAGGGAGCGGAGGGAATGGATACACTTGCATAATTGATCAGGACCAGGTCTTTAAACACTTATCTCATCCAAGTCAGATAGTTAGGCCATTCAGGTTGGTATCAAGGAAATATGTTGCCTATAACAAATCAAGAGGTTTTATAGGTCTTAATTCAGTGTGCTTGATGCTAAGACATTCGCTGGCCAGTTTGCTGTATTTGTATATATATATATATATATATATAGGGCTGCGTGTTTGTTTGTTGGTCTGATGAATGAACATCTGAGGCCTGTACTAAGAAGCAGGATTTGCGGTTAGCGGGATAACTTTAGATTTAACTCTGGGTTCTCAGTGTTACAACGGTGGTTCACATCTTACCAGGGTAAATCGCCATGGTAACTTATACCGTACGCCTAACCTGCTCCGGGGCAGGTTATGTTCGAGGTAACAGATCATCTCGTACAAAAGCACCACCTACTGACCAATCAATTCTGTTGGAAAATGACATCACCAATAGAAGAGTGTGCAGATCGTGAGAGGGGCTGTTCTCATATGAGAGATAGTTTATCATCGGAGGGACTGACTTATCTGTGTCAGCTTCTTGCAAGAAATGTCAAAGCCATTTCACTGTGCTTTTGTATACCGATATCATCCTACAACAGAGACTAATTGAAGCAATAAAGCGTCATACTTATAATATATGAATGTAAGCCCATTTACCTCTAAATTATGTTTTTATGTTTATTTTTTATTTGCTCCCAAGTCCGTTTGACACCGCCGGGGTTGCAGCTGAAAGATATTATAAGCCTGTTAATTTGAACATTCACACAGTCAGCGATTTTTTGCCAGCAGTCGTTCATGCATCCAGCAGCTGTGTTGCATTTAGACTGGATAATGTGTGTGTCTTCGTATTTCTCTAATATTATAGTTTGCTCTTCCTTGGTAAAGTATGCCGCTCTGCTGCAAGCACACTTGTCATGTTTGTGATTGGTCATATGCTGCAAACACCGGCCCTTTTATGTGAATAGGAATTATGACTCTTGTCCGTCTGGAGCAACGGAGGAAATAGTTTGGCTCCAGAAATCCGGAAAGGGAGTAGGTTGTAGTGTTTGGATGAGTCAGTAAAACTGGACTTTGAGAAGGGGAACTTTACGTTCCCTTTCCTGCCAACAGTCAATGTTGGTTTCTTTTAACAATGACCACCAATAGGTCCCTCACCATGTGTTTATTTTGCTTAAACATAACCAAACCTTATTTTCCAACTGTGATTTGAAACGATTCATTGGTATAATTTGCCTAATCTTAATGGTTGAGATGCAGTGGAAACCCAAACATGAATCAGATAAAGGAAGTTCCTGTATGTAGTTACGAGGTTCCTTAGTTCCTGTGAATAGTTGGACCCCTCTAGCCACTGACTCACTCATCCTCTCCCCATGACAGTCCCCTCTTTCCACCTACAATTGTCATTACAGAGGGGGCGCTATCTCACCATCTTCACGCAAGAACTCGAACCCTAAATCCTGTGAACCCTCTTCCGCCTCCTCCTCCTCCTGCCACTTCTTTTGGTGGAAAGAGATTGTTTATTTGGGTCAAATAGTCAGTTATCTCAGGGAAAAGAAGAGGGGGCGTCTTCCACCCCTGCCATCCCTTTTCCCAATTCCACACCCTCCTTCTCTTTCTTTTCCACTTTTTTTCCCACCCCCAGCCCCTCCATTTTGGTTTTCAGCCATTTAACCAGTCAGCAACAATCAGAGCTGACAGAGCGACGGGAAACAATCGAGGCGGGGTCATAGGAGGGGTGACCTCGGAGGGTTGGGGGGTAGGGATCGATGGGAGGCCCAGGCAAAAAACCGCCACCCCGGTGCAGTGTCCCGCCTGGCTCTTTGTTGCATTCGGCCAGTGAGAAAATGGGGACACTATAACTTTCCTCTGCATCCACCTCTCTCCAACCAACCCTCCACTCTCTTTTCCTTCCCTATCGCCTCCTCATATTCTCCCCTCACACTCTTTTTTTGTCCCTCTTTGTGCTATCGCCCAGAGAGGGGGAACAGAGGGGGCAGAGAGTGATAGAGTGACTGATGGGCCACTTTTTCCATTTTGTTTCGTCTTCCCTTTCACCCCGACAGTGTCTGTGACTGCGTGACACTCAGGTCTCTGATTGACAGGGGGCGTGGAGGTGTATGTGTGTGTGTGTGTGTGTGTGTGTGCGTGTGTGTCTCAGTGTTCAGAGTTGGGGGGGGGGGGGGGGGGGGCTAAAAAAACCATTAACAAACACACAAAGTGAGAGTTTGTGGGTTTAAAACTAATCTCCCCCCCGT
>JAVQJL010073782.1:0-14384 GCA_036024295.1 Nannoperca obscura | reverse complement strand
ATTTCTTTAAAGTTAAGACTAGTTTAAAGTCATCTTCATTGAAAAGTACAGTGCTTTTCCTTCAAAAATAAGGACATTTCAATGTGACCCCAAACTTTTGAACGGTAGTGTATATCTGTCTCTCTGTCTGAAATTAAAATTATTAGACCAATGTGATAGACAGCGTTCTCCACCACCATCATTATCTTTTGGAAGAATGGTGTTCCTATTCTGGCGGCTTGTGGTGGCAAGTCATTTTTCCTCCCATTTTATTTTTTGCTGTAATCACTGCCGTCTAATAACATCTGCGCCGTTTGGTCCTCTCTGTCCTGCTGTTATTACAGACATGTCCAAACTAGCCGCGGCCCCTCTGTTCAGCCATAAACCCGTCACTGTAAAGCCTTGACGTTTAACCCACATTGATTGTTGTTTGTTTTTTAAATAACCACTCTCATCGAGACACATGAAGTGAACAGACAGTATGCTGTATAAGGCTGAATAAGACCGTTTCAAAGACATTAGCGTCTTTACAAATGTCATTGTGTTTTAAGTGGAGTTTTCCTTCTTCTGGAACAAAAACCTAAAAAAAAAAAAACCCTCTATAACGACAACATCTCCAGATCAATACCTCTGTTGTCAATAATAACTCTGATGACATCATCAAGGTTAATTTTTCAGACTTTAAAAAGGTCCTTCCAGAGCTGCAGAAGGCATCTATCTATCTATCTATCTATCTATCTATCTATCTATCTATCTATCTATCTATCTATCCTCTACTAACCATCCATCCTCCTCCATAGTGTGTCTCTCTGCAGCTGAGAAGAATATGCTAATAACGTTAGCGCCTGTTAATAATTGATGGTCATATAAGATTTGGCTCGGCTTTGCTGATTCGGCAGTATTAGTGAAGGCGTTCGGCCGCACTAAATGATTTATCGTGGCCAATATTCTTCCTGGAGGGATTTCGAATTTCTAATAAGGAAATATTCCTCCTGTGCCAGTGTGTATTTATCAAACAGTAAGCTGTTTCCTGATAGGCCCGGCAGGTCTCTTGGTTTCCACTGCGGAGACAATATACTGCTACAGTCACTGCTTACTCAATATTTCTGGGACTCAATTTCCTTTAAAACCAATTTTCTGATCCCTTTTGCATGTTTTTTTTGCACACTGAAACCATTTACCAGCTGCTGAGCTTTTGTTTTAAGCAAAGAAATCATCCCTGTAATCATTTTTAGCTGAATCTGGTATTGACCAGTAACCTAATACCATGCCTGAATTACATTTTCAAGCCTTAATTTATTTCATAATTTTATTCATTATTTTAGATATAAATAAAAGCCCATGAATCTAAAAAACTAAGTGGGTAGAAAGTTTTGAACCCAAAAAAGATGCATCTAACTAATAAGCTACCGGTGGGAGGGATGAGAGAGAAGGAGAGAGAGCACAATGATAGATAAAGTCTCACTCTCAAAAGAAAGTATGACTATGCGAGTCATCATTTTCCCATTGCCTGCTGCGGCGCCGCGTTCTGCATCTTTACGATAAGCTTGTTTGTACAGAGAACAAAGGCATGCGAGTGATATTTAATGACCATAAAAAGAGAAATGTTTGGTCAGCTACAGCTCCAAGAATCCCTCCACTGTGTTGTTCCATCACATAAAAACAATCGTGTTTGCCAAAGGTGAAGTCCTAAAGAGCCTTTGACACTATCACGAGTCGGTCTCACCCTAGTCACATTAGGTGCAGAGTAAAGCATATGACACCTTATTTTGTTGACACATGGATTAACTGATACTATAGCATGTGGCTGAAAATTAACCAGCTCAAAACAGTGGTTGACATAGGAAAGTAATGGATGTCATGATCAGGACCTTGTTTTCTACTGTGAATAGTTTAATCGATAGGACAAACTCCACCCATCTGCTCATTCACCCATTACATTAAAACAATCTGCTTGCATGTGACTGATATACAGTTTTGAAGACCTATGCTAATAGTTTTGGAATTTAAGCTGCTGTTAACTACTGTAATATACAGTATTGTGCTAAATTGAAGAGCAGAAATGGCCTGAAACATTTAACGGGACACTCCATTGGTTTAACACATCAAAGTCAGTTAACTAGTCATGGGGAGTCCTACTCACCCTGTGAAAACATTTGTATGATAACTTTTTGTCAAACCTGAGATGATAACCCTGATTATGTCACCGTAATGTCATCAGGGTTATTTTAGCTGGGTTTGGAGAATTATAATCTATTGCAACAAGCATGCCTTACAAACAAGGGTGTGGAGTTTGGAATACGTGGGTGTTTGAAGGCAAGGCAGATCTAAGAAAAGATTAATTTGCATTGTGGTAGATTGTGGAAGATTTTAGGTGTTTTTGGGAGCTTGACCCATACTAGGCCTTCGATGTTTTGACCATTATTTCTTTCTTCTCTTTTGAGTCCCCCACCTTCAATAAAGCACATCACTTAATTGCTAAGATCTGTTCACACATTATTTTAATAAAACAGATTTCAGTTCCTTTTGTTACAGACAAATCATAAAGAAATTGATGAGCATTAGTGAGCAACTTTTTCCTGCTGCCGTCAGGATGTTTTCTTGTTCTACCTGTTTGTTAAAGTCATTATTATATCAAATCCTTTATCTGCTTTACTATAAGACTACTTATGTATTTATTAATGGAACTGCACACAAAGCTATTAGAGTATAGTTTTTAATTGCTTTAGCTTTGTGTTTAGACAGTTTGTTGTGTAAGTGTGTTGTCGTGGTTAGTGAGCTGATGTATATATATTTGCCCAGGTATTAAAAAAGTGTATAGATAAACTTTTAAAAATCTATTAATTTCACAGCAAGACATTTAAAAAAATTATATTTAGTGATTATCTTTAGCCACATGTGGCTTGATGGATGGCTATGTTGGTCTGTCAGTCGTTTCACCACTTTGGTCCAGACTTAATGTGGCAATAGAAGTTTTTAGCTTTAACTTCATCACTATGAAATACATGTTGATCACACAGTGTAATGGCTATAGAATAATGGCACCATGTGCATTTAGATTGGTTCCCTCTAAGCCTCACTTTTACTGTGCAGTTCTGTCTGCCACTGGATTCGATCTTTTAGGAAAATGAAGGCACAAAGGAAGTGTGTCAACCATTGCACAACCCAAACAGAAAGAGGATAGCCATGGATTTATAAAGAGACCAAGGATAGTGCTTTTACACAATATGTTGTAAAGTTGTTGTATAATTGTTTCAATAAAGTTCTTAAAGAAAATAGAGGATAGTGCTTTTGTTTTCCCCAGGTAGCTCTATTAGTGGAAATGGCGAACAGTGGAAAATCTGGAGTAACTGGGAAAACTCCAACCAGAGGAGAAAACAAAGAGGGAAAGTGATAAAAACCGAGGTAAAACAAGAGTGAACCTCAGACAGGCATTCACTCGATGGAGAGACCTGTGGGACTTGAGATGGCTAGTTTAGATATATTTTCGTCTAAGTCAAAAGTCTAAAATCGAATTGACTTTTCTTTTTTAATGTGTCCTGCTGTGCCAGAACGTCTCTGCTTGTAATAACAGAGCATGTCCACTTCTCAAGCTTCACTGTAGGCTGTGTTGATTGAAACACAGCTGTGTTACAGTGGCCGTAACCCAACACTAGATACACTACGCTCATTTCCACATTCCCACCTCTCACATTGCACCACATATAAATAAGCTGGGTTACACGCTAGGCCACACACACACTGTGCATGTCCTTATCCACTGACATCAGCTTTCAACACTCTCAATACTGTTGCTTAAATTCAACAGTGCAAAAGGTACTCTGGTGCTTTGAAACACATGTAGATATCTGTCTGCACACACAACATTATACAGTAGGGCTGACTAGTAGCGATTTAGTTTTCACTAGTGGAATGACATTTTGACATGTCGAAATGTTAATTTAAGATATCTATAAAACAATTTTGACGTGTTACAAATATATTTTATGACATTTCAACTAGTCAAAACTGATTTACAGATGCCTTTAATTAATTATAGATATCACTAATTCCTTTTTCACTAGTAAGAATAATGATTACAGATATCTACAATTTAATTTTGACATGTTGATAAACATTGTGACTAGTTGAAATGTTATTTCCAATATGCCAACAAACCATTTCGGATATGTGGGCATCATATCATAAAGTACACAGGTATTGGTCGACTTTAAAATAGGCTTTACCTACCTCATGAATATTCAACAAATGCTAATGCTAAGCCAATCAGTGGCAGAGTAGGGGGGGTCATTAGCCCAAATTAACATATTAATTTTGGATATTTCATGTCATTAAAGAAACAATGACATTCTGACTAGTGGAAATTCCTTTTTTGATATCTGAAATTGAATTCTGTATAGTTATAAAAGGAATTGTAGATATCTTTAATATTATTGTTACTAGTAAGAATATAATTTTTTACAAATTACGACAATTCTAGATATCTGAAATTACATTCTTACTAGTTACAATTCCCAACATATCAAAAATTTTATTTTGACTAGTCAGAATTGAATTTTAGATATCTACAATGAACATTGTAGAGCTCTACAAAGCTCTTATTTGGAAGTCGCTTTGGATAAAAGCATCTGCTAAATGCATAAAAGTAATGTAATGTAATGTAACGTTGCCACTAAGAATTTAATTGTTGATATCAGTAATTAACATTTTGACTAGTGAGAACTGAGTTGTAGATATCATTAATTCAAAAGTCAAAATTACATTGTGGCTATGTTGATTTGGAATTATAACACATCAAAATGGAATTAAAGTTTGAACTGAAATAAATTGAGTTTGAATAGAAGTCAATGGTAAAAGTTCACTAGTCAATTGACATTTGCACTATTAAGAAATGTATTGTTGATATCAGTAATTAACATTTTGACTAGGGAGAATTGAGTTGTAGATATTTTTAATTAGAATTGTTACTTGTCAAAATTACATTAAACATTGGCTTGGAATTTTAACTGGTCAAAAAGCAGTCGTTGATATCAACAATTGGTATTAGATATATGATATATGATATGATATATTAAATGTTAAAAAGGCTATATATACAGTGTATTTGCTTTTAAATGCACATATATGCAGAAACACACACATGCTCACACACAGTGTATGACCAAGGTTACAGAGTCATGCCGGGCCCTCCTTCCACTCACACCTGTTCATCTCATCCTGACTGCACCCCAACCTGCCCCGACTCAGCACCAGTCTACGAGCTGACTGACAGGAGCTCCATCTGTGACCTCTAAAGGTCATTACACTGTACATGGACAACTTTTTACAGCAGCTTAGGTGGAGTAATGTTACCTTTTTCAGGGATGGGAGTTGGTGTCATGGAAAAAATATGTGTGAAAAACACAGGTGCAATGTGAAAAGACCATCAGCAGGTACTAGTGAACTTGCTTATCCACATGGTTAACATATTACCCATGTTTTGCATGTGCCTGTGTTTTTAGGCTCTTTTAGATCTTTCTTATCCATCTACACACTACTTCAAATCACTCTATATTATCTAATAATTTTGACTATTATTGGGCACTTAAAGACATGTTTTCTTACTGTAAAACAACTGTGAAAAAAAGCATTGTTTCAACCTGTTTTAATACAAATAAACTTGATTCAAAATCTTTTTGTTAAAGACTGAAAGTCTATAGCCACTTTAGTGGCTCTGTAAGGTGATAATGCTCATTGTAAAGAAAACCAAACAGATAGGTACATTAAAGTAACTTTTCTTAAGTAAATGAATCTTTAGAAGTTGTAATGAAGTAAATGTAAGAGATGACTAGAGGGAAGTGTCAGAAAGATCTTTGTCAACCTATATAAGAGGGGTTTAATGTGTCATAAGTGTTCAGAGATGTGTGTAGCAGTATTACTTGTTTTATTTGTGTGAGGATGGTCTAAACAGAAAAGTTCAACATGGTAAGTCAGAGGTACAGTTGTGTTCAGCACTGGAAGTATCTTATTGCACTGGCAGATTTCATTACTTATTTTAGGTTTTCAGTAAGAATTTGTTCCTGTCACATTTGAAATTCATCTTCTCTCTTTAGTTCCTGCCTTCATGTGTCCTTGATTATACACACCTGCTCCTACAGTACTCACCTGCCCCTGATTCTCTCGTCAGCCACTCCCTTTGTTCTTTGTCGGATTGTCTTGTGTTTCTGCTAAGCTTTTTTGCACAAGCCCTGTTTGGTTAGTGACTTTGTGCTTTGTTTTCTTAGACGACCAAGGATTCTGCCTCACCTTTGCCGGTACCTCTGCCTCGCTGCCTGACCCTTTGGATTTTTGACCAGGGCCTGCCTCGGTTTTTGCGCTACCCTTGGAGTTTGCCTTGTAGCTAATAAAGTCACTCAGTAGACTGTGTTGTTGTCTGCATCTGAGTCCTTTCTACTGTGCCTGACAGTTGCACTATATACTGTACTCTTACATTCACACCTGGGAGCTGCCGGGCACAGCCTCAGATTTCTGCAGAAACTGCGGTCATGCTGTAGATGTTTCCCTTCTCCTTCCAGCCAGTTTGGGGATTTGAACCAACAACATCCTAATAACAATCATGTTACCACACTTGTCTCACTGGCTCGTGGACTGGCTGTTGGAGAGTGATTCACTTAATAATTGTGAACCAATAAGGGGAAACCCAACCCCTCATTAAATCTGATACCCATATTAGGCATTATTCTAAGCAGAAGAGGCCCCACTTAATCCTACAGCGTTACAAATGGAATTATTGAAGTGTGTGCACAGTTGCATCAATATTCATCTCTCAGATGACTATAGGTTTCAAAGTTGCATAATGACATGTAACAATGGCTTTTGCGAAAATATGCAAATACTTATTGTTTCCCTTTCGGATTATGTAAATTCATATCCAGTAACCTGGTATCTGCAGTGTGCATAATACACCAAACTCTGTCCTACAGTATGTCTGATATTGGGAGGAGGCGTTATGAATGTGAATGCAAATACAAAGGCTGCTGTTAAAACAAAGTAAGGATTATGATTGGAGGAAAATAAACCTCGCCTAGACACAGGACAGTAAAAGAAAGGTCCTTTTACTGTCCTGAGATTAATCCTCACACCGGCCCTGTTTCAACACTGGCCTAACTTTGAGACATTGAGAAAATATTTCATTTTGGGATGTTCTGTTCAGCATTTGAGAGGCTGTATAACATGGTACATCTGGTTTCAGACAGATTAAGTTTAAATACAAACTGATCCCTGATCTTTGCAAAAAAATCAATTTCCTTTCTGCAGTGTGAAATGGCCATAAAGAGAAAGAAAAGTCATGACTAAGGGATATCACAGAAAGGGCCATTTCAGTTTGCTACAGTAAAACTTGATCAAACAAATATAGCCAAACTATAAACCAGTGGGATGTTTATTTGTATTGAGATGAAAAGCCATTTCCCATCCAGATCCCATCAATATGACATTCAGTGTGTTGTCTTTCCAGGCCTAGCCGAAGGGAAGTGCAGGGAGGAGTTTTGGACCAGAGTTCAGGAGAGGAAGCTTGACGAGCCTTTTCACATCAGGGTGATCTCGTGAAAATTTGGCTGAATTCAAATGCAAAAAGTAAAGAGTAAAAATATAATATTTGTAGAATTAGATAAATACGTTTTAATGGCATGTGTGCAGGCTGTTATAAAGTACATGATTACTCAATGAGCAACACTGAAACAGAAACATAGAGCCTCGAGTTGGCAGCACGCTGAAATTTTCATTCTTGTACGCAGCTCCATTTTCACATTTACACCTGCTCTTTCATGCCGCCTCCATAATGTGAAAAGATTGCATACAAGAGTAAAAAAAGAGAGCTGCGTGCTGAACAGGCCCACTGGACCCAACGATTACCAGGTTCTGAACAGCAACCAGAGCGCCCGGAGTCCCTCCTCTGATCTGAGCGTCGTACACGCGGGACCAGCCGCTCGCTAATAGAGACATTTACACCTTAGTAAAAGTTGGCAGGTGTTACCCCGCCGTTGTTGAGAGCAGACGCATGCCGGGCATCATTAGGCCCTGTGCCAAGCCTGCTTTGGCTGCCAGCCTCACTTGCTCACTCTGGTAGTGGCTGTGTGCATCTGTGAGTGTTTGTGTGTGTTTCCGCGGAGCAGCGGAGGAAAGTGTCCTCTGTACGCTAAGAAGGGCTTCTTACTACGATGGAGAATGCTGTTGGTCTGTCTGTATCTGTCGGTTGGTCTGCAAGTGGAACAGGAGGAGGGAGGGTTAAGAGGTAATGACATCTGCATGAATACATGCACGTTCAACAAATGATCAGAAAACATTCAGACATAAATTATATGTTGGACATTTAATATGCTTAATCCTTTCTCCTAAAAAATATAGTAATACTGTATACAAAAAATTTACATTAGCAAATACGTTTTCTGGGGCACATAATGCAACATTTTTCAAATGTTTAATCAACATAACAATTTGAACGTATAAACTGTTCAATGCAAAATGTTCTTGTTTCACTTGTTTTACTACAATATCCACTTCTCCAACCAAGGAATGTTAACATTTTCTGGTTCTGTTGAGGCCACTCAAAGCACTTGGTTAAAGTTTGTGAAAGACTGTGGTCTTGATCACATATTGAAAAAGTCAACGCTGACTCGAAAACAGCTGTTATGCTCTTACTGGAAATGACAATCTAAATATTTGACCACTTCTTCTTCTTCTTCTTTTTAAAGGCGAATTGCAACCAGGGGGAACATTATAACCAACTGTTGAGTGCGATTGTTGCCCACCAAAATATCTGCTGGCTTGTTTGCTTGCTTGACTTCAATTCAATTTAGTTAAAATGAAATTTTAAAAAAACAGACTTTTACTTTTAGTGCAGTGTTCACCGTACCAAACACAACTGGAGCTGCCATTTTCATAGGTTGGTGGTCCCTCCTCTTCTACTACATAGCCAAAATGGCATCAATTGAGGATAAAAGGTGTCCAGCGTTCCACACTAAACTTTTTGACCATTGTGAGTACACCACATGGGTACACATAGTGTAAATACAGAAAAACGTTGATATTGTAATTTTCCTTCCTTTTGTTCAGGGAGAGAAGGGAGAAAACAGAATCTTTCCCTTTCTTTCTTTCACAGCTAACAAAATTTATTAGCAATTTATTGTCTTCACACTTTGATTTTAGTTCTGTTCTGTTCTGTTCCCCTCTGTGATATTTCTGTCCATTAACCAGGACACATGTCTTAGTATTAAGCACCAGTGCAGTATTGAGAGTGCTATGACCAGCAGATCAGGAGTCAGACACTCTCTAATACACTCTGCAGCCTGGGATCCACGTCTGATATCTGCATTTCAACACACACACACACACACACACACACACACACACACACACACACACACACACACACACACACTGCACATACTCTGAGTAATGAAGTGTTGGTGCTGCAGTTACCCTCCCCCATTTACATACAGAATACATTACCGAAAGGTTTATATTATGGCTCCCATGGTTCGCAATGAGATTCAATAAATCCTCCATCCACAGAGCCGAGGCCTCACAGACAGAGAGAGAAACAAGAGTGAGAACTAAAACATGAAGGCAGGAGGAGAAATCATGTCGCTGAGATACAGACACATCTCCTCCTCTCAAAGAGTGGGATGTAAATTGTCTGCAAACAGAAAAGCCATTAATAATGATAATGGCAATAATAATTTAGAAGCAGGAAATACACACATTTAGCCAGGCAATCAGAAATCCATCTGTGGAGGTGTTAATATTGAAGAGATGCTGATGGCACAGAAAAAAAGCACTCCAGCATCTGAATATATAATGACAACCGGGAGGCTATAACAAACACTGCTTTTATGTAGAGAGTATTACTTATTAAAATTGCATCTTAAATATTTATCACTTTATAGATGGCCCCTGTCACTATTTCCGTATTTGTCTCCCTGAAGATTACTGTCTGAGGCGAGGGGAATGTATGAACTCCGTTCAGATTATCACAACCCCCCATTTCTTCAGAAACAGCCTGATTAAAATCAACTGCCACAGTAGATTGTGATGAATTATGCAGACTTTGGTGAGGAAATGAAGCAAAAGGCGGTGGTTAGTTTAAAAAATTTATCTTGGACCTCTTAGGTAGATGTTGGAGTGCTGGAGAACACTGCATATTGATAAGGTATTGTTATTAGCAGTGTGTGAAGCATTGTTTTACAGGTGAGATGTTTGCACGTACAGATGTACCGCTGTGGCTGTTACGTCTGTGGTTTGTCTCTGTCAACAGTTTAGTGCAAAGTTGTTGGATTTTGCAGCAGAGAAGTTTCTGCAACAAATTATCATTTATCTCTGAGGTACTTTTTCATCAAGTCATAAACAAAATGAATACCTGCTTTCAGCTTACGTTACAAAGGAGATGAATCAGCACTGTAAACAGGTTAGGTATTCAAAACGAAGGCACAATGATATATCATCGTTACTTGCTGTAAATGAGATAAAGTATTCAAGAAAACCTGAGAAAGTATAAGAAATATAACTGCTACCTGTGTATTAATCTTGTCTCCATAGCTCATGTACAGATCAGGAACGTCCTGCACACAAAGTCGTATTCTCCACAAGAGATGGCTTCTGCACAGTGTCAGGAAGTTTAATGTTTACTGTCATGCATTTGACAGGCTATGATATGCCTAAGGTATAGCTAAAAGTTAACGAAAATGAGACTATTTTGATGATATGGCATGAGAAAAATCATGTTAAAATAGCTTTGGAAGCGATTTTGAACAGATCATAAAAGGATAAAGATCCTGCAGGATATCCAAAAATGTCTATAACATTTAAACATTTTGTAAATTGTTAAATTAAATAAGGGTTAGGGTTAGGAAAAAGGAATTATGAAAATCCTTATTACGTTGATAACACTTTAGGTGGTAAATTTAGGTGGTATGACGTTCATTATAAAACTATTTTGCTTTTGCAAATTAGTAGCAAATTAACACAATTTTAAGAAACATGGTTGTGTGTTCATGAGCTGTTAAATTAAAAACAAGGAGCCAAATTAATTCCTATTGTGATTATGGGTAAACTTTATTAGGTTTCCCCAGTGATATATATATATATATATTCACAAGTCATAGGACACTAGGCTTACATTGGGAATTCGAAGGGTTCAATGACTGGATTCGTTTTTTTCTTTAACATTTTATTTTGGGCATTTTACCTGATCTTGGCAAATAGTAGATACTAAAAGGAAATATGGGAAGAGAGAAGCAAACAAAGGTCCTCTGCTACAACCAAACCCGGGACATCGCAATTAAATGTATCGTAACCACAGGGAAATAAAGACGCACTGACGAAATATCTTTTGATCAGAAAACAACTGTGCTTGCAGCTTGATGCAGTCAGTATTTATGATTCTTATCCAGGGTCTGAGGACAGAGGGGTCTCGTCTGATGTACAGATTGTAAAGCCCCATGAGGCAAATTTGTGAATTGTGATATTGGGCTGTATAAATAAAACTGACTTGAATTTTAATTGTTTATGATGATTTGAAATTTAAAAAATGAAAATGTATTACATTACTTTCATTCACCTACTATAGCACCATAAAATTTGCCACGAAAAGTTCAAAAACTCCCCACAAAAAGAGCATGGGGGCAAAAATACAATTTAGAAAAAGAATGAAAACAATGCCAAAACTATTTATTTCTTAGATTGCAGAGACTGGAAGAATACAGATGTATGCAATTTTGTCACAAAACTTAGATGACTTTTCAACACTGGTGTGAAGTAGTAGCAGAGTTCATGCAGGGTGGTTGGACTAATATCACAAGTTTGTGATTTAAGGACCCTGTAGAACTGAGCAACACAACACAGCAGAAGTGAACCCTCTTAGCTTCAATAAATGTAGTTTGAAGAAGCAGCAGCGCTCCTTTATTTTACAGGTAGAGAATAGTTTTCAAAACTATCTGTTTCTTTTCTTTCTGTGTTTTGATCAGGCTATAATATCGTATGCGACAAGGATGACTGCTCCTGTCTCCTCTCTCCGGCTCTGTCCTGTCTAAATAAAGGAACACAGAGGAAGAGGTTTTAATGAGATCAACACAGAGCGCCGGTTACATTGATAAGTAAATACTACAGCTTTAAATGCTTCTCGCACTCAATTGGCTCCCTGCTATTGTTGCCGAGCGCACGCCCCAGTGAACACAAAATTTTCACTGTCACACTTCAATAACCCTAATTGTCCAAAATAAATGAGCTAATTTCTGAAGTTCCATTTTCATATGCAGGAGATAAGGCAACTTTGCTGATTGATTGGATTCCTTTGTGCACATGTGGGTGTGAGGGACTGTGTGCATTTCTGAGCCTCTGTGTGTGTGTGTGTGTGTGTGTGTGTGTGTGTGAAACTGCAGCACTCATAATTTGAGTGAAGGCTTCTGTTTATTATGCCTCTGTTATTCACTGCAAGCATTTCTCTGACCCCTGCTGATATTCATCCGGCTTCCTCTCCCCATTGCACGAAAGAGAGAAGGAGGGAGAGAGAAGAGATGGATGGAGAGAGAGTGGGAAAGTTAAAGAGGGAGAGAGAAATAGCAGTGCATGAGACAGAGTCTCTATGCGTGGTTGTGTTTGTGTGTGTGTCTGAGGTCCCTATGGATTTGGTTCTGGATCTAGCCTGATCATTTGCATTTTTTCATTTGAGCTGTTATTTGCAGCATTGCGTGCAGCACAAACCCCTAAGGGCCTGCCGAGTAATTCAGTAAAAAGGCAGGTAAGACATAAATTAATCATAAGACGTCTGAGAATTATTGCACCCAACACACACATGCATGCGCATGCATGAATGTAAACAGACATATACAGGTATATATATATATATATATAACACACACAAACAACTGTACATACAAATGCATACAAATAGGAAGAGAGAACGTGCACATACAGAATACACCCACACACACATCACTGAGACTCAGATTGAATCTGAAAGGAGAACAAGGTCAAGTGAGAAAGTTTTCAACTCCATCAAGCAGAATTACCGAGCTGGATGGAGAGGAGTTACTTTTAATGGACCAATGTTTTAATACAGAAACTTTTTCAAACTCAAACACGACTTGCATATGAATGTGATAATTCACTTTTCAGTAATGTATATTGGATTCATTAGAAGGAAAACAGTAATTCATTTATTTCAGTAGCTGTAAATCAAGTAAAATGGGAGGATTTAAGATTATAGTTACAGCAAAACTGTGGGGTAGCCCCTTTATTAAAACACATGATCAAATAGCCCTTGTTAAACTTTAGTCAATGATAGGAAATATCAAAGAACCAAATACTGCAACATTATGTGGAAGAATAATGATGACATAATTTATCTGGTTGAATTAGTGATGTAACATTCATGAACACATAGTTTTTTTTTAAAAATGACTCTTAAAGAGGAACAAGCTAACTCAATTTGCAGTGAATCCAAAAGCCTGTGTCTGTATGCTGCATGTGTAGTTGTGCCAGTTGAGCCAGGTTAACGACAGAAGTATACACCCGAGCCGAAGAGTAAATGAGAGCCCAGAACACAGACTTTCGTTCAGCGAGCTAACCCAGTAGCACCCACTGAGCCAAAGTACGACTCGTTCACAAGTACAAACCCACTGAGCCGAATATCGAGTTAGCCAGACTTTGGCTTCAGGTTGCTGAAACTGTCTGAGTCAGAAGTGAACTATGTGAGGCTGTACTTCTAAATTGTAACATCAGTATGCTAAAAAGCTCACAATGACAATTCTAACATGCATTACATTTACATTTACATTACATTTAAGCAAAAGCGTCTGCTAAATGGAAGTCGCTGGAAGTCGCTTTTATCCAAAGCGACTTCCAAATAAGAGCTTTACATAAAGTGCATAGAATCATGGACGAAAACAACAAGATGTTGTATCAAATAATATGAGGCTGGTGATGAATCACAGGTGCTGTAGGTAAGTACATTGCTGCCAGTGGCAAAAACGAAAAAGAGCTTTAAATTCAGAAACTGAGTACGTCCATTCATCAATCACAGTACAATAAGCTAAACAACAATTCTAATATAATATATCACACGATATGCTGAACTTTATGGAGCCGATGCGTCACATTTGTTGTATTCCCGGAACAGATGAGTCTTTAGTCTTTTTTTGAAAGTGGTCAGACGGGTTGATTGTCTGACGGATGTGGGGAGATGGTTCCACCTCTGGGGGGCGAGGTCGGAGAAACGTCTTGAGTGTGAGCGGGTGTCTCTGAGAGAGTGAACCGCCAGGCGGTTCTCAGAAGCAGACCGTAGTTGGCGGGCGGGGGTGTAAGGCTGGAGGATGGTCTGGATGTAGGTTGGTGCAGTCCTGTTCACCGCTTGGAAGGCCAGTACCAGG